>NQII01005056.1:0-32045 GCA_002778355.1 Clitarchus hookeri | reverse complement strand
GAAGCCCGGGGTCGTGGGACCTCGGCGTATCTTGGGGCAGCTGCCCAGTGCAGCTGTGTCCGCGCCCTGGTGCCTTCCGTTGCCTCCGGATGCCGTCTGCACGTGCAGAAAACTTGGGTGGCCCGTCTTTGCAGCTGTGAGGCGCGGGATCCTTTTTGGACACGTCCGCCACCCTTAATATTTATTGGTGTTGACCGCCTGCAAGCTTCGCTAGCGCGTGTGTTCTGACGGCCAAAATACATGGACGCGGGGAGCGTCAAACTATGCACAAAATTGTCTCTGAAAATTTGCAATTTCACAAATTGTATGCACGTTGGGTTCCCAAACTGCTTACTGAGGAACACCAAATTAAAAGAATGGCTTGTGCTCTTGATTTTCTGGACCGATATCATAAGAAAGTGAACATTTTTAGAGAAGATTGTAACAGGGAATGAGACGTGGGTTTCTCACATGATCTCAGAGTCTAAATGTCANGACCGCCTGCAAGCTTCGCTAGCGCGTGTGTTCTGACGGCCAAAATACATGGACGCGGGGAGCGTCAAACTATGCAAAAAATTGTCTCTGAAAATTTGCAATTTCACAAATTGTGTGCACGTTGGGTTCCCAAACTGCTTACTGAGGAACACCAAATTAAAAGAATGGCTTGTGCTCTTGATTTTCTGGACCGATATCATAAGAAAGGTGAACATTTTTAGAGAAGATTGTAACAGGGAATGAGACGTGGGTTTCTCACATGATCTCAGAGTCTAAACGTCAGTCAATGGAATGGCGTCACCCTACATCACAGTCAAAGTCAAGGCCAAACGGACAATCTCAACACGCAAGGTTATGGCAACCGTGTTTTGGGATAGACATGGAGTCGTGTTAGTTAAGTTTATGCAACAAGGGACAACAATCAATGCAGCCGCTTACTGCGTTACCCTAACTAAACTTCAACGTGCAATACGAAATAATCGACGTGGCCTTCTGACGTCTGGGGTTTTGTTGCTGCATGACAATGCCAGGCCCCATTCTGCCATTCACACCCAAAATCTGATCAGATCTTTTGAATGGGAACAGATTGACCACCCACCGTACAGTCCAGACTTGGTGCCGAGCGATTATCACTTGTTCCGCTACCTAAAGGCAAACGCCTTTAGGTAGGCAAGCGCTTCACCACAGATGACGAGTTGAAAGAAGCAGTTACAGACTGGTTATCCTCACAGGTGGCCGACGTCTATGAGTTNTCTTCACCACAGATGACGAGTTGAAAGAAGCAGTTACAGACTGGTTATCCTCACAGGTGGCCGACGTCTATGAGTTAGGCATATAAAAGCTTGTAAAACGTTATGACAAATGTTTAAACAAATATAGAAACTATGTAGAAAAATAGAGAATCATGTAAGGAATAAAATAAAATAAATAAATAACGTTTTTTGAAAAAATCTGTGATGGTTTATGTTATATAAGAAATCGGAGCTTACTTTCCAAATAACCCTTACAAATAAATATGTTGCATATTTAACAAGAAAACGTTTTGTCACTTTTGAAAGGATATTCTTAGTATTTGGGTTTCCAAGGATTTCTCTTGTAACAGTACAACACTTTTTTGAGTGTATTGTGAACGTCTTTCCATAAATATAATATTTCAAAATAAATGTAAATAAGACCAACTTACTTTTCCTCCCTGTTTCTAGTAGCATAAATATACTAGAGTATTCATAAATGCAAGTTTATCAGAATGGGTAGAAGGAGCTAACAGTATGTGCTTGCATACATGCAGCGACATGACCGGGCGTGTAATCAAAGAAACATCTTTCGAAATATTTGACCAAAGTTATTGGAAACAATGCTCTTAATTCACCAATACTTTACATGAAGGTTGTAGACGTTTCATTTAATTAGGTAAATAATCAATTAGGGACACATCAGGTGACCATGTAGTCGATGGGTGTGTTGGAACATGGCGTAAATAATATTCGGAAACCAGGTCTTTGTGCGGCCGAGCGTAATTATTTCTGTCAAACCACTGGCAATTGACATCGTCCGCAACTCTTGCCATACGCGTGGCTTTGAACCTCAGCAATTAAATCAGAACTGTCGTCGTACGTGGTTGAGCGGTGTGACCACTACATTATAGTTGCCTCAAGCTTTCAATTAAAAGTTTAAATATTACGCCAGCTTTCAACGTTACCTTAAAATGCCGACGTCTCTCCTTTTAAGCTTTATATATTCCTATCACATAAGCTAAGTACTGGATTTATAGTGCAGATGTCTGAAGTGTGTTTATATATATATATATATACAAACAATTCAATTATATATATCCTTTAATTACTGCAGTATATCATGAGAAAAGTAAGCAACATGAAGTCGTTATATTACGGTTACAAAATAACTCATTCTCTATAAAATTTTGAACTGTTTAAAGATGTGAAACGTATTGTATTGATTTATATTATAAAAGGCAAAATTTTATCAATTTAAAAACATACGTTTTTTTTCTTTAAAACTTTACAAGCAACATAATTCACGCAGTAAAATAAATAAACCATTACTACTGCAATGAATGAATTATTAAATGAATACAAACGTCCAGATTGACCAGTAAGTTCGTCCTCGGGGTGTAATTAAAGGTACTGTAATGTTTAGTTCATTTTTCATACATAGTTTAGAATTTATTTTGGTGCATTTATTTACTTTTCTCTAGGTATATTTATTAAAAAAAATATGTACATTTAATATTTGGTAAACGCGTAATTTTTTTTATTGAGGACTGCATCTGGGTTAAAGAAACGTAAGAAGGCTTATGTTCGAACAATCATCAGAATGCTTGTTTTGTTGCTGTATAAAACCACGTTATAAAGGCATAGGTTTTAATTTTCTGATGTCCTTATATAATTATTTGGGTTTATTTTAAAAGAAAAAGCTAGTTTTTCTTTAATGATTTCGTTATCTAAACATATGCTGAATATAATTTGGCACTCACATCATGGGTTTCACTAACATTTACATGAATCGCGGCAGAGAGTTGGGTCACGTTCAGATCGTGTTAAGTAGGCAGTAATCGCAACTATTAAACTTATTGAAATAGTGCAAATATAAGAAAGATGTCTACATNGCTAACAGTATGTGCTTGCATACATGCAGCGACATGACCGGGCGTGTAATCAAAGAAACATCTTTCGAAATATTTGCCCAAAGTTATTGCAAACAATGCTCTTAATTCACCAATACTTTACATGAAGGTTGTAGACGTTTCATTTAATTAGGTAAATAATCAATTAGGGACACATCAGGTGACCATGTAGTCGATGGGTGTGTTGGAACATGGCGTAAATAATATTCGGAAACCAGGTCTTTGTGCGGCCGAGCGTAATTATTTCTGTCAAACCACTGGCAATTGACATCGTCCGCAACTCTTGCCATACGCGTGGCTTTGAACCTCAGCAATTAAATCAGAACTGTCGTCGTACGTGGTTGAGCGGTGTGACCACTACATTATAGTTGCCTCAAGCTTTCAATTAAAAGTTTAAATATTACGCCAGCTTTCAACGTTACCTTAAAATGCCGACGTATCTCCTTTTAAGCTTTATATATTCCTATCACATAAGCTAAGTACTGGATTTATAGTGCAGGTGTCTGAAGTGTGTTTATATATATATATACAAACAATTAAATTATATATATCCTTTAATTACTGCAGTATATCATGAGAAAAGTAAGCAACATGAAGTCGTTATATTACGGTTACAAAATAACTCATTCTCTATAAAATTTTGAACTGTTTAAAGATGTGAAACGTATTGTATTGATTTATATTATAAAAGGCAAAATTTTATCAATTTAAAAACATACGTTTTTTTTCATTAAAACTTTACAAGCAACATAATTCACGCAGTAAAATAAATAAACCATTACTACTGCAATGAATGAATTATTAAATGAAAACAAACGTCCAGATTGACCAGTAAGTTCGTCCTCGGGGTGTAATTAAAGGTACTGTAATGTTTAGTTCATTTTTCATACATAGTTTAGAATTTATTTTGGTGCATTTATTTACTTTTCTCTAGGTATATTTATTTAAAAAATGATGTACATTTAATATTTGGTAAGCGCGTAATTTTTTTTATTGAGGACTGCATCTGGGTTAAAGAAACGTAAGAAGGCTTATGTTCGAACATGCATCAGAATGCTTGTTTAGTTGCTGTATTAAACCACGTTATACAGGCATACGTTTTAATTTTCTGATGTCCTTTTATAATTATTTGGGTTTATTTTAAAAGAAAAGCTAGTTTTTCTTTAATGATTTCGTTATCTAAACATATGCTGAATATAATTTGGCACTCACATCATGGGTTTCACTAACATTTACATGAATCGCGGCAGAGAGTTGGGTCACGTTCCGATCGTGTTAAGTAGGCAGTAATCGCAACTATTAAACTTATTGAAATAGTGCAAATATAAGAAAGATGTCTACATACCTTCTCGGATTTGTGTTTTTGAATAAAATGATATGAAAGAATAAATAAGTTGGGGATATGTATTTAATAAGCTGACATTCCCCTGTACACATGGATGTAATTCTGGTGAGGTACTCAAAATACCATATTAGTTAAAGGAACAATACTATAAAAATGTATTGGTGGTAGGAATTTTCTATGAAATTTGGTATTAATCGTTCATGAATTTTTGTGGATTATAATGTACGCCTATAAAAATAACATTTTGGTGTCAATGTATTCTAAAATGGAAAGGAATGAAATTATTTCATATTGAATTTAGTGAACACAGTTTGCACGTTGACACACAAAGTCGGGATTAAAACTGTTTATTTGTACCTAGCACGTGCACACATCACAAGAAAAGTACCGCCGGTTTGAAAAGAAAATACTTCTTTTTAAATATGTACTATTTAAAAATTTGGTGTGGTTTTTTTTAGAGTAATGTTAGAATGAAAGTGTAGAAGGAATGCATTGTAAAGTCACTGAGATACGATGTTTGCCTAAATTTCTGGTGGCACCGTTCAACAAACAATATGAATAGGCAGCATGTCAAATTGAGTTCACATAATTCTGTTTATCCCATAGAAGCAATACCTAGAACATGAAGTTAACTAGAAAATCATTTATAATATAATAAATAACTTAAAACTTTATAAATAACTTAATTACTACTATCAGTAAGAATAATTTTGGTAAGTTAGTTTTGAATTTTTCCAGCAGTTTCAGAATTGTGATATTAAATGTTTTCATATCTTACGTGACGCTATGTTAATGAATTGATGACAACATATACGAACGATCACCCAGGTAGTACCAGACTATAAAGTTTTGTTGAAATAGGTCTGATTGTTTGGTAGATACGCCGTACTTAACATAAATGTTTAAAAAATCGCATTTCTAAAACATGTACCTGAATTAAAATTCCAAATTGTTAGGGAGGCCTAACCTCATAATATTATTTTGCCGAATTCGGCAGTAGTTGGTTGAGTAATTTCTGAGAAACGTTCGAAATTAAATATTCATTTGGCGCTAGCGTATAATTGAGAGACAAAAGAGGCAGTAAATAAGCATATTTAATGATTGCAATTACTTCTCTCATCCTCCCAAGTTTGGATAAAATTGGTCAAGGGATTTGGCGGATACAATGTTCTAAGCTTAAATATTGATTGAGATGATATGTTAAAAATAAGTGCTTAATATACTGAAATCATATGTGCTTTGGGTAGGTTACTGTAAAACCAATCATATTTTATGCCCAATTCAGCGGATCATTTGAATGTAGGAAAAATCTTCATAAGGTGCATTCATATGGTGCCGGTTTCGAAAATAACAGAGAAAAGTCGTAACGAGTAAATAACCTTCAAAGTCGTAATTAGTAGCGTCAGTTTACTATGTTACTATGTTTGGGAAAATTAGTCAAGTGTAGTGCTAGCGATTATGTTCTTACCTAAACATTTTGTATAGGCACCATTATGAAAAACAATAAATTATATAAAAACATTTATTTTTGTTTATGTTTGTAAGCCAATTGTAGCAGGAATGGTTAACTCGTTTCTAAGGTATTAAATGATAAATTAATATTACGTTTTCGTTATATTCGTAAATTGGAGACTAATAAGAAATAAAATCCTTTTTTTTATTACGATACCGATAATTGTCAGCATACTTAATTCTGTTCAAATCGGTTGAGTGAAAACTATCCTAAAAAACGTGAGTTCTAAGGGTTCATGTCATACGGCGCAGCATCCAAAATTTAAAGGCTATCCGTTTTCAAAATTAGTATCCTTCGTGATCAAAAAATACAGAAGTCGGTTTTTCCTTTGTTAATTCTCCAAGTAAACCGAGTTTGGTGAATGTTAGCGCATAGATTTTAAAGTTTTAAATGAGACAAACACGAAAACACTTAAACACACAAACGCACAGACTGGGTGATGATATCTTTTCATAGTTTTACTTCAAATATTAGTGAAGAAATGACATAGCGAATGAAGAGGTCATTGTTAATCATGTGAAAATAATAGTTTAAATTTAGAAAATTTTTTTTGCAATGTGATCATGATCTGACTACGATCGCTGTGGTAAGGTGTGATTTTTTGATGATAAGCTAGTATGGAAGTGAATAGTACGTTGTGCTGGTCAGAAAATCTGTCTGTGTTCAAATAGATACCTGCGATCAATGTTACTGAGGTTAGGGATGAGATCTTGACGTGTTTCAGAAATCTTGCAATTAAAGCAAGTATCCTTTCTTAAACAAAAACATTTCGATATTAAAATAGAATTTGTTTCGTGGTCATTAATCAATTGCAAACTTTATAAACAGAAAACTTTACACAAACAATTATTCTATTTACGGAAAAAAATATCTGACTTTAAATAACTACAATGAGTTTTTGTCTTGTTTTTAATTTACATATAAAATTTTCTACATTTACTTTTAAAATTGGTCTTTCAAATCATCACAAGCTTTCCTATTAGATATTTAATTTTTACAAAAAATTTACATGCTGGTTAACATTACAATTTTATTTTATTGAAATAAACTATGTTGAAAAATGTAGTCTTGTGAGGAACAATTAAAATTAGGAATCACTTTGTAGCGAAATAATAACATCTGGTTATAGGAGTCCTTGGGAAAAACAAACATAATTATTAATTGTTATACATTTAATAGAAATTCATTCATACGAACGCAATTTTAATAATTTCGTAAACATAGAGCAATATTTTGAGAAAATTGTCTGTTCGCAAATGTCACAGTTCTTTCAACACTCAGCACACTAATTGTATGAGCACATTTTGAGGAGATCAAACAACGTCCAAATTTTCCACGTTGATCTGCTGAAAATAAACTTTCGATTTTATTTGTTTGTTCTCCATTGTTCTTGGAACAACATNAAATTTTCCACGTTGATCTGCTGAAAATAAACTTTCGATTTTATTTGTTTGTTCTCCATTGTTCTTGGAACAACATTTTGCATTTAATTGTTTAGTTGTCCTTTTCCTATAGCTGGGTTAGACGTATTTTTTCTTCTACAGTCAACAGGGCATTTGTTAAGTTGATGAGGTAACTACAGCTGCCTTCTATGATCTAGTTCCCTTATTAGTGACTGGCCTTTTTGGTTTGGACACGAGCCAGATGTTTTTTGGAGTCACAATGTGTCCGGGTATATTCGTTATCCAAAATATTTGACGCTTTTTTCGAGCCCAGTTTTTGTTTTCTATAGGTTGTATCTCCTTAACCATATTTTTCTTTCCCGCAGTTTTCTTTTGGATTTTTTGGCCAATATTTTTTTCTTGGTATCTAAATAAGAAATAGAAACCACGTCTGCAATATATGTGATACAAGCACCTTAAAATTAGGGTGCTTTTTCAATAAGAGCGGTTAGGGAATAATTTTTCTACCATCGTCATTTTGAAAATCATTCCTAACCATTCTCTGCTACGTCCAGAATTAGTATGCACGTACTGGAAAATAATATCTAGAAACTGTATTATTAAATTTTGTTATGACTACAGATAGATACTAATAAATGCGTAGTGTAATTAAAAGGAAATAGCATAAAAATTGTCAACACGAGTAAACACCAAACGCACTGCTACTCAAAAATACACAGTACTTACAGTAGCAGACAACTTTAGTTCTGAAACATTGAATAAATACCAGTAGTTTTCGTGACTGCGGCGGTGCTGGTACGTTCTATGAAGAAAGATTGCACGGTCTCATTATTCACATTGCTCATAATAGTACATTTACATCTAGTAATACCATAAGTTAATAAATTTATAAAATACTTATACTGTGCAAATTAAAACCAAAACTACATAACTATGTCACGTACTAAAGAACTGGACTACCGAAGACACGCATTAGAAGCTTGTTTGTAATATAAAAAACCGTTTATTATCATTGTGNTTTGTAATATAAAAAACCGTTTATTATCATTGTGGGTATACTTTTATTTTTTACCTTTCTTATGTTATATAATTTGTAACGGCCATTTACACGTATAATTATAAAATACGATTCAAAGTTGTGGTTTAATAAAAGCGCCAGTGAAAGCCCGCTGCAAAGGCATTTTTTTGTAGTTTTGATTTGGGTATAACGCTATTGGAAACACTCTAAGTACAGCCTCCTTGACCGCGGACTCCTATTTCTTAGTTTCATTATTTATACAGAACTCCACACGTTCTTAAACGCTTTTTCTTGCAGTTAAATTGTTTGTGACACATTTCTACAAATGATATATATATTACAATTGTTATACATTTACATTGTTATTACCTAATTTTAAATACAAACATTGCAATTAAAAAATAGCAACTACCAAACTAGATTACAGGTAAGTTATAAAACAAGTTAGAAAGTTGCCCAGGAAATTAATATTTTCAGTGCCTTAGTTCACAAGATGTATTGCCGGAACCAGATTTATGTTCATTAAGCCCAAAAAATTAAATTTCTTTATTTGAGCGGCTTGTTTCAAATTCGTCCAACGACTTGTCCGTCAAACAGATTCTGTTGTTTGCAACAAGTGGAAGCAATCCTATTTTATAAAGAATCCTTTTATAACATTTAAACTTTTTTCACGAAACAGGTAATAATTTTCCATCAAAATTCAGATACATGGAAATACCAGTATTCAAACTATTTGTACTTTTGTGTCGTCGTCATCAGATTTCAACTCTTAAGCAAATACGTTTATCAGAAGTAACTTGAATTTACAACACGTCAATTGGCGTACAAATTGCACTGCAAGATCTAAAATCAGAAAATGTGTAGAAAATGCCTTCTGTAAATAGCAATGCTCGGAGATTAACTTATTTCACGCAAATATATGGAGAAAGAAAATGATTGTAAAATATTTCAGCTGTAAAATAAATTAATGGTTACTGCTGGTAAAGATGTGCAGATTATGAAAATCGTGTTTTTTTGTGTCAGTTTATTAAAAAAAATATTTTTTCTTTACCTTAACTTAAGTGATTTGGCAAAGCAATCTTGGTATTTAAATATTAAACTCCCAACAAACAAGACATTTTTAATATTTTTGTTGATTATTTTCCACTTATTTTTTTTTGATTAAATCCATGCCTAAAGTACAACATCAAAATTAGCTTGCTATCTACAACGAAAATTGTGTTACAATTTTGTTCTACAGCTTGACCAAGACACATTGACATGCAGTCCTTGGCCAACATCACCTTGAGCTCGCCATTCAGTTTCCAGAAAAGAGAACATGAGACATATTTTATAATATTATGCATTGTAATATTTGATTCTTACAGTACGATGCACAACGATATTAGTCAATGTTAACCAATTGTGTAACAAATATATCGCCATGCCGTAGTACGTGTTACAAAAAAAATCTTAGCCAGATTTTAAAATAGAGTTGCTTGTTAACATTTATTGTTATTATTTAAATATGAGAAAACGTGTTACAGGGGCACTCGTATAAAATATCTGCGGAAAATTATTTACTGAACATATAATCCCAAAATTTTTATAACATATTTAATTTGACACAAATGAATGTAAAACTCAACGTTAAATTTTATTGTGTCGTTAGGTGGAAAATGTCAAATATTGCAGTTTTATTCACAACTTTGGGAGTTGATATCGGAAGCTCGTTTTTATGCTGTGCTATTATTATATGCTGTGTAATAAATCGAAAAAGTTTATTTAATAACTGGAAATTACATACATATGCAATCTGGGACGTTAGGATCGCTGTGACCACCGGCCTTCAACCACGGCTGTTCCGGTTCGGTTGCTGGTGGGGTCCGCCTGGGTTTTCACACATGGGAATCCTGTTTTCTGTTCCCTGCGTCATACCCGTTATCCACCTTCAAGGTTCATTCGAAGCAATTTTTTTCTCTTTTTCTTTATAAACATTACAAATAGATGCATTAAATGTAAGTAAGAAGAATAAACGGAACCCTAGTGCAAGCATCGCGCCATAGAGGGGTTGGGCAGCCATAACCACGATTTTTGCCATGACTGCTTCTCTAAGACTTACCTTTGGCTAAACCTACACAGTATTATCAAAATATTTTGACACTTACGTGTAACTGCCGTACAAGTGTCCTCCGGATAAACTGGCCAGCAGTGGACATTAATATGGGCCTTTATTACAGCTCTAACACTGCGGGAGAGACTATCAATCAGGTGTCGGGACGTCTCTTACGCAATGGACAATCATTGTTCCTACGGTGCTGTGTCAAGTGTAGTGAGTAGTGTGAGTCGCTGGAGTATGGCAAGCTGTAGCCGTTCCAGTTTATCCCAGTGGTGTTCCACTAGATTAAAGTTGAAGCTCTGGGCTGGTCAGTCTATTTCAGGAACCTTATTGTCGACAAATCACTCACGAATAGACCGTGCGTTATGGGAGTATCACGGTTTCACATGGTGATATGCGATGTTCCCGTAGAACCTTCTTCAATACTAGAAGGTCTCTGCCGGTCAACGCTTGTGACCTACCCGGCCGTGGTTTTGTTGTGATTGCGCCTTCCCGTTTCCACTTCACAGTCACACCCCAGACCGTCAACTTGGGACAACTGGAAATGGGCGGAAATGGCTCTGACGGCGATACCAGCACCACAGCAGACTGACTGGCGTTACCCTAGTAGCCATGAGGCAAAACAGCAGCTGCCTGCCGATATCCGCACCACAGTGGACTGACTGGCAACACCCTGGCTGTCACAAGGCGAAACAACCGCGAGTTCACACATCACACCACAATACAAAATTGAGTGACACAGTCCCGCGCGCATTTCGCAGTGTTATTTCGTGGCAACATCTTCAATATATAGCGTTGATTTCATTGTTGTTTGAACGTGGGTGTCATCAAATTTCCAACAAAGCAAAGTAGGTAAATACGCTATTTCATTACAATATGTTTATAAGTGTTAAATTTTCTTACGAAAACACGACATTCGCTATAAGTGCAACTAAGTGCATCGTTAAAATTTAATGTTTTTTTAATTTATTATTCGCAGTAAATTATAATATTGATGCATCCAAAGAGGAGATGAAAAATGGTGAGAAACAAACGATATATTATTCATTTGGTGTGATTGTTGATTATGTTTTTTTTTCTGAGCGGCACTTATAATTAATTAGTTTTTTCGAATTTTAATATGGCTAGTAAAATTTTCCGAGGAAATTTAAATAACTCTTGTTTCGTCAGTTGCCTCTTTTGCTCTTAAGATAATGTACCTTTCAACTTTAGCTGCGCAACGTTTTATGAACATCTCTAGTGTAAAGCAAATCGTTTCGTAATATCCGTAGAACTGCAGTGTCTGAATTCTCTACACACATGACATTACATATCTCCTTATGTGTGATTTAAAAAAAATTGCAAATATAACGTATATTTTTCACAGAACTGTATCCTTTAGCAATAAACTTCATGCATCTGGTTATGACTCACCTTCAGTTTACGTAAATTATTAATCAATTGACAGAACACATTGCATTGACAAAATAGTTATACATTTCTGAATTATTTTCCCTAGTGTAACAAAAAAATGTCAATTATAAATAAAGGAATAATATATTCAACGGATACTTTTATTTCAGTAATAATTGACAATTTTTCTTAACCGAAAAGGGTGCATAGTACAAGTGATAACTAGATAGACTTCCGCGCATGAAGCAATATCATTTGTATTTGACCAACATCGGGGAGTTTAATTTATGATTTAATATAAATGATTTTCCTATGAAGAATTTTGCATCGGTATTTTTTACCATTATGTATGATTACACATAGAACGCTTATAACGTCCTTTAATCAGATAAATTTCAATAAAAAAAAGCTATCTAACTTTTCTTCAATTCAGTCCTTCTGTTGTCATCAGTCGCTCCAGAAAGTCGAAAATTAATTCCAGCGAAGGAATTCCGAAAGCCACGTATTAGTTTTCAAACTCGAACACGCCAACTTATTCAAAGCAAACAATAAACCTTCGGAAACTTTGAAGGAACTTTTTATGCCACGCACTGCAAATGTAACGGAAACGGCTAAGTGGGTACAGGATTGATTAATTTTAAATGAAGAATTAAATCTGGACCATACAACTGAATTGATCTCAGTTCGGGTGATATAGCAGAGAATAAAAGTTTTCTAATATTTTCTTGAATTTTTATAGACATTTTTGAAAGAGCTGCATGATTAAAAGTCGCAGTAGTAACTCCATTCTACATTTGTTTGTTATGGTAATATTAATTAATAAAATATGCTAGCTGTCTACGTCTACTTGTCGCAAGGCAAAAATTTGTATTTCTCTAACCTAGGCGGTGAATTTAGGCAGTCATGTCAAAAAACCGACACCATATTAATAATATTAAAAAGAGGGTTACTCACGGAAACAGTGCAAAGACCCATGTGGGGTTTTCTCGAACTAGATTTATTTCGGACGATATAAGCTTATAATATTACACAGCAAGTTAAAGTGAATAAGGTGACCACAAATTGAAAATAAAGGAAATCCTCGTACATTAACACGCGTAGAAGGATCGGGCCACTTTTCATCACATTTATGGAACTTCAGGTATGCCAACCTTCCTCACTCGCATTTATTGTATTACTCCGTAAATAAATGGATATGCTCCGGGATTGAAAAATAAATTCGCAACAAGAAAAAAACTTAAGTTACGTAACGCGGTGGTGTTTCTCGAGCTAAAATAATATTTTGATATTTTAAAATATGATACAATATTTTTGCTTCAAGTAGGTCAGTCCCCACCGAGGAAGAAGTTTTTTCCACCGGAATAAAGTGTCAAGTCGGTTTGGAGATTTCTTAATATTGGGAAGTCATAACACTGAGGTTAAAACAGAGTAGGTGTTCTTCGGTTTTTGACATCGACATAATTCTCATTAACTTTCAAAATACGTTCTTAAAAATCAACCGGATATCATATGTAACTAGTATTGAAAGTTGCGTACAGTGGGGTAGGCGATATAAATTACTTTTATATAGGGCAAACGCCGTTGCAGGAATTTTCAGTTTCTTGCAAAAATTCCATATTATAAATCATATAAACGCATGTACACAGAAACTCTTCGCTACTGTTGTTGTCATAGGATACTTGACGTGTTATTCTCTGTTGTATTCTTTGTATAGTCCGCTTTCAACGCACACTCCTGTTCTCGACAGTGGCAGTCTCTGTGTCGTCTTCGTATTGCACTCCAGAACAACTTCCATATTTATACATACACTGTTCTCGTTCGTATGTTTCGACTACACGTTCTTGTGATTTTCTCTAGTTTCCTTTGTGATGACTCACATAAAGACTACTGGTTAATTGTCTGTTTGTGATGACACATTAATAATATTCACTTATTTACCAGAACGATTCCTTGAAATTAGTTCCCAAAGGGTGAACTTTTATTAGGAACTGAGTTAAATTTACATATCAGGAAACAGTCAAGAAATTAATTCGTTTATTCCGTAAACGGGAACTTTAAAATTGTCCCTTTTAAAGCTTCTTCGGGTGTATTTTCTGATTCCGATGATGATACATTAAGTAACTGACTGATATGTTAATGTTTTCTTGAATAAGTTACCCATGCTTAAAACAACTGTTTTAACATTTATACACTAGATGTTTAAGAAAGGGAAAGGCGACAAATTTAGTCAATTTACGATATGAAACTTTTTCCATTTTGTTGTATAATATTCGGAACTGTGAAAGTATCAAAATAAAATATTTAGCAGAACTGTATGATGAACTGCGGATACTCAAAATAATACACGAATTGTAGCCAATCCTTTATAAGCTACCAGTAGCGAGAGCAGTGCTTTTAACGAAAATTTAAATATATTACATCGAAAACAACTGAGTATTACTTTGTTTATATCATGTGTACCATTTCACTATCCGAGTTATTCTTATCAGGTCATTACTTGTTGTTAGGTTGTTGGAAATTCCGTGGCCAAATATGACTAGATATTTTGTACGCTAAAAAAAATTATCAATTTTTTTTTTTTTCAAATATTTTTTGTGTATTGGACCGCCGAAAATATACTGATAATAGTAAAAAACAGGTTAATCTAACTGAAACAAATTAACATTAAAATCATAAATACAGACACTCTGATCATACTGTTGAAATGTTAAAAAAAAAAAAGTTTATTTAAGGCTATAAAAATACTCCAAAAAAGTAATGTTAATTTTATGACAGTAACTGTTTGCGCATTTAAAACGCTAACCCCATTTAAAAACCTTAGACAAATAAAAACTTTCCCTGGTTTAAATAATGTAATTGAAGCGACCTAGCGTTCCAATTTTTGGTCACTTTATTACAGGGCTTTCTAATATATCGCTGAAAAAAAAAACCATTTGAGTTTTGAAACATGCCACTTGTATTTAAAATAAGTGTTAAATAAAAACCCTCTTTAACTTATTTCCAATGTTATACCATAACAAAATAACTTTAAGTGAGCTTCAGTTCCATTTTGTGTAAATTTCAACGCGAACAAGTTACGTTTTCCAAGAAGGTACTTGAATTGGAACTTTATATTTTTTTCCCTTTATGAGATTGAGTCCAAAAGAGATGTTTTTCATTCTAAGGGAATTCACGAAACACTGGTTATTTTATTGCCAGGCAGTTTTTATGTAATCTTGAGTTTCTTGAAACAAACCGCAAAGCTTTGCTAAGGCGTTCGATCAAAATTATTAATCATTCAATCAGTTGTATACACAATTATTAAACATAATTTACATCTTAAACATTACTGTTAAATAGAATTTCGCTAAGTTTTAAATTTAAATGATGTATTTAAAATTTATATAATTTCGATAATCTGTGAAGTTTTGTGACAAACAATATTGTGCAGCAGAAGTGAAAAACAATTAAACTATTATAATAATAACTTTGTCATTAAAAATTAATTAATTTTTACATTTAAGATTCCATAATTAAATATGATGGTTCAGTATGAATTCTTTAATGGCAGATAATAAACATCAAATCCTAATAAAATAATTCTTATAATACATAGAAAGGTCACATACGTCTGATAGAGTTTTCAGGCATTTAAGTGGTTACACAGCACAGTTTAAACATATTTAAGAGCAATGTTTAATGATATCAACACAGAAATTCATGAAAGCAATCTTAATGCATTCACATAATATTCAAACTCCGTTTGACGAGGATATGAATGTGGCAGTCTCTCAGGTATTCGGAGTTGAAAAGCTGAACCACTGTTTTAAATTGGTTCGATTTACTTTCCAACGTCCCTGCGTTAGACTGTCATCAAAGCAGCCACACATTTCGTACTAATGCACGCTCCCAGGCACTTTGCGCTGTAAACAAGCATCATTAAAACACCCACCTCCAACCCCCACCCCCATCTACACCACTCATGTTCCCCTCACCGGCGTCGTCGGGTCCTTCCACTTCATAATTCGCCCATGACGCCCTGTCGAGGCGCGCGTAATTATTTCATGGGAGCCAGCCGAGGGTAGGGCGAAACAGGGGTAGGTACTAGTTCACCCCCCCCCCTCCCATGCACATGCAGCACCGCCACCAATTAATATTAATTAGGCCCTTCCTGCATGACGGGAGCGTTCGACTAACTTGTACTTTTACCGCGTCCTTTCCTCCGGGGCATGGTGGGCTTCTCTTATTGGCCAGAGGAGATAAAAGCCACTCGGTCTCGGCATGGGGAATGGCCGTGCGGGGAGGGGAAGACTAATTGTCGGCAGCGTGTCACGGGAAAGCGGTTTACAGCAAAGCAGCTTACGGCACAGTTGCCATGCGACGGCTGCCTCCACTTGAATAAAAACAAAGAATTCCAATTTTTGCGTTCTGGCGGTGAACGTCCGAGAACGTCGTGCTTGCATAGCAGATTTCTCTGACGTACACTCCGTTACATAATTGTTTCGGTGTATGAAACACGTTTGTTTGTGCGGTGTTCGTTTCACCTTTATAATATTTTGTTGTTTCAAAGAAGCCACAGTTCCTTCAAATGAATGAACTTGGCTCGCAAAGCGAAACGATTTAATTAAAACTATTTAGATTGTGCCATATAAATATCTAATTGTTTCAGTATGTAAAGCAAATAGCTAGGGTAAGCAAACGTATCGTTACAATTTGCAACGAAAATAATTTATTTATTTATGTGAAATATATTTCGAACAAGGAATTTATTTGCAGCGACAAATGTTTTTTTGCCGACACTTAAACAAAGGGTTGACTTCGCCTTCCTTGTAGGCTGAGCTCGTTCAAAGCAATCGTCAATTTTTAGATTACTTTCCTCAGGAAAGATAGACTTATGCAACAAACCAAACGTGTGGCACACCCCCTCCCCTCCCTTTTTCCCTTGACCCATTCAACTTATACATTTTGAACCGGCCAATCGAAATGTCACCAAACAGGGTTCACGAATAGAATTCAGAAAGGACATCGGGCTTTTATGGTTTTCGATCACCTCGGTTTTCAAAATGGCGTAAATAAAAATATTTAGGGCACTATGTTATTACCTCGGAAACCATTCAAGCGAGTTGAACCAAATTTGGTACATTTACAGTGAATGATATATCAGTTGAAATAACTAAACGATAGTGTTATTGGTCACCCATTTAGGAAGATAGTGAAAATTATATATAGCTTTCTCGTTATATCTGGGGAACAATTAAAATTATTCTAACAAACTTTGGTACGTTGACTGTAATCATTTAACTGAGAAATCGACAATTTTNTGGGGAACAATTAAAATTATTCTAACAAACTTTGGTACGTTGACTGTAATCATTTAACTGAGAAATCGACAATTTTTATTGATAGCCATGTTGTAAGGTAGTGCAAATTTAAAAATAAAATTTTGCATTATATCTTGGTAACAATTTAACCTATTAAAACCGAATTTAGTACGTTGACTGTGTAGGACGAAAAAAATTATTTAATAATATGATATTATTACTAATCCGCCATTTTAAGGAAATATTGCAACATGAAATATAGATCTGTTACATGATATTTCGGTAACTACGTAATCTATTCGTGCCAAATTTTGTACATACGTAATACAACAAAAGGCCATGTTCACATTAAAAATTTTAATGAAAGTGAAATTTATTTTTAAAATGGTGGCAATATACACATTTTGGTTACTTTGGAATATCTACAATACGGTTTGACAAATTTTGACCAAACTACTTATGCTGAAAGTATCTCGTACAAGCATACAATGTGTCAATTTTTGGCTTTTTTTTGTCTGCTATTCTGTAAGATAGTGCCACGTCAAAAATAAAGTTTTGATGTTTTATGTCGGGAAACAATNTTTTTTTTTGTCTGCTATTCTGTAAGATAGTGCCACGTCAAAAATAAAGTTTTGATGTTTTATGTCGGGAAACAATTAACCGATTCCCACCAAATTTAGCACTAAAGTAATAATGCGGAATGTTCATACACACATTGTTTAGTATATCAGACTATTATTTTCAAATCGGTGGCCATATAAACATTTTTGACCGACAATGACACATCAATGCAACCATGATCATAATATATATTATAATAATCAAGGGCGTCCCCCAATAGCTTTGTTGTCCTAACTTTTAAGTTTTTTTCATAGCCTATCTAGAGAAACTCATACGATTTCTTCAAAGTCTGGCAAACAATTAATACTTAAGTAGGCCATGTAAATTTACATGTTCTAAGTGGGTAAGACAATTATTTTCAAAATGGCATATATATATAAATATTTTATTTTAATATTCTACAAGAACGAATTAAAGTAACCAATTTCAACTCTTCTGTTTCGGCTGGCAGAATCATTTACAAAAATCTGATTTACCAACATGGTCTCTTTTGAGATTACTATGTGAGAAATAAAAGTATTGTCACATTTTGGGAAAAAATTAACGGATTACTACCAAATTTGGCAAACAAGTAGAACTACCGTAGGCCATGTAAACAGGCATGTTTCACTTTGTCTCACAATTATTTTTAAAATGGCGGCCATATCAATATTATTTTAAAATGCTATATCTACGAAATAACAAAANCCTATAAATATTATTTTAAAATGCTATATCTACGAAATAACAAAACCAACTTCAACTTAAATTTTTATGCTGGCAGTATCTATTAGAGCAATAAATTATGCCTTCATATCGCCTCTTTTGTCCGCCCTTTCATAAGATAGTGTCTCATGAATAAATAAAATTTGGTAACATCTCTGGGGAAAAAATTAACCCGTTTCCACGTAAGTAGTCAAACAAGTTGTGTTATGCCATGTATAATTAAAGGCTATGTTTTAACAGAGCCAAACCATTATTTTAAAAATATATGCCATATAAAAATGTTTATCATATTATGCTTTATACGTGCAAAACAATGAAACCAATTTCATTTGTTTTTTTTTATGCTGGCAGTGTTCATGCAAGAATCTAATGAGCTAATACGNCAAAACAATGAAACCAATTTCATTTGTTTTTTTTTATGCTGGCAGTGTTCATGCAAGAATCTAATGAGCTAATACGTAGACACATTTGTTCGCTATTTTGGAACATAGCATCACATGATAAATTTAGCTTTTGTGTCCTATCTGGGAAAACAATTTAACTGTAAATATTTTAGGTTAAAATTACATATGCCCCAAACAACGGCAACCGGGTTTAATATGTAGAAATAATAATTACAAACATAGAATGTGCCATTAGCTATTCCTATACAGCGCCGGTTTTATAGTCTTTTTGTACGATAGCGTGAAATGTAAATCTAAAGCTTTCATGTCATGTCTCGGGAACTAGTCAACCTTTTTCCACATAATTCTGCACACAAGTTGTGCTACGGTAGGTGATGCAATTTTTACGTGGTTTAAGTGACATGCGCTTCTTTTCAAAATTTTATTGGTGTCAATATATATATTTTATGTTGGTAAACACAGTTTATCAAAATTTNACATGCGCTTCTTTTCAAAATTTTATTGGTGTCAATATATATATTTTATGTTGGTAAACACAGTTTATCAAAATTTAAGACTGATTACTACCAAAGTTGATGTTCCGAAACCTACGTCCGTAAAGTAGTTGGTTGCACGCCAGACTACAGTATGAAGCGTTCTGTGTTCTAGTCCCAGGGAAGACACGTGTGTATTTGTAATTATCTCACTAGAACTGCATCAGTTTCTTGTTGAATCTATAATGCTATCGCTATCAACGAGACGTCAACACCCGTCTTCCCTCAAAATTTTCAAGAATTTCTTCAAAGTNGATCTATAATGCTATCGCTATCAACGAGACGTCAACACCCGTCTTCCCTCAAAATTTTCAAGAATTTCTTCAAAGTTATTCGCATCCACGTAGAGGAAAGTAGGCTTATTAATTATATTCATATCTTCTTGTTGCATTTTGTGGTCCTTGCATGAGTTCGTCTTGAGAACGGCTAATGAAATGACAAAAAGTTTTTTCGATTATAGGGATTCTGCTAGCATTATAGAAGTAGGCTATTTGCAAGTAATTTAACTAGTTGTTACTAAATTGCGGGGTTTGTAATTTAGTGTTGCGTAGTCGTTCAGGTTTACAAGTTGGACATAGACGAGGTAACCTCTGTCTGATTTTAACAAGATACCAACAAAAGATTTGGTAGGGTAACAAAATGTTTTGTAGGGGCAACGAAAGGCATAGTAAGAGCAACAAATCATTTGGTAGATGCAACAAAATTGGTTTTNCAAAATGTTTTGTAGGGGCAACGAAAGGCATAGTAAGAGCAACAAATCATTTGGTAGATGCAACAAAATTGGTTTTATCAGTCATTCGAACCGTTTACTGAAAATAAATAAAGCCACAAATTAAGGTGGTTTCAAAAACAAAATATTTCATTGCTAATATACAAACAAATGATTTAGTTGTGACAAAACAATTTTTTTCGAAGAAACATCATCTTTTACTAAGTGAATGCACACGAATAAATACGTTAATGCGTGAAGTTAAAAGTGAACCTTTATAAGAACTGAATAGTCCCTGAAGCAAGAGGCGATTTATTTTACGACGTTCACCAAAATCTTAGAAGTACGGTGGTAGAACCTACGCATCACAGCTTGATATTAAAGTTGAAAGTGTAATGCTTTTTACAGAAGTGCATCACCTGTATAAATAAGAAAAATAATTTTTTTCCATGATGAAACAAAAATTCATTATTTTTANTTTACAGAAGTGCATCACCTGTATAAATAAGAAAAATAATTTTTTTCCATGATGAAACAAAAATTCATTATTTTTAACATTAATTTTAATATCGCTAAGATTTCATTTTTTCACAATTTTTTCTGTCAAAACCTTGTTGATAGTTTTATAATATCCGTGTTTTACATCATTTGTGTAGAGGAACATTGAGATAATATTCTGCGTCTTACTCTTTAATAAAGAATAAATAATTAAACTGAGGTATAGAAATGCTCGTTATATCTTACTATGTACTCGGAGTTTACCGCAAGTAGTAAGTTTTAAAGTAACAAAACATGTTAACTAATGAATCTCAAAAACTCNCTATGTACTCGGAGTTTACCGCAAGTAGTAAGTTTTAAAGTAACAAAACATGTTAACTAATGAATCTCAAAAACTCTAAAATTCAGGGAATGTTGCACCTTAAAAATATATTGTAATTCTGTCGTCAACTATGTAGCTCTATTTAANAAACTCTAAAATTCAGGGAATGTTGCACCTTAAAAATATATTGTAATTCTGTCGTCAACTATGTAGCTCTATTTAAGGTTCATTATTATATGTCTTGATAAGTAACTATAAGTATTCCCCTGCAGTTATACTGAATGTTGTTATATGATGTAACATTATTTTCCGGAAAATGTGGAAAAACTAACATTAAGTTAACGGTGATGAATATTGAAATCCTGCATGTATGTTAAGGCCGTAGCGAAACGAGAAATAGAATTGGCGATCGCCAACAGTTCACCTTCATAGATATGAGTTGGTACTTTTTGCAACCGTTTACCTATATTGCGAATAATTTTTTATGTCAAAGTAAATACGTTCGTTAACTTACCGCGATGTTTCAGGTACCACGCAATCAAAACTACATCATGCATAATAAGGCAAAATTGCATATATATGTCTTGACCTTTCCAAATATACAAAAACTAAGAACAGTGGTAATAAGATTATGGAAACAGTAAAACCTGTTAACTAGAACATGGAATTTACCTTTCGTGAGTAAGTTTCTTTGCTATTTCACATTGCTGCTTAACGTTTCTGAGAAAATTATATAGTATGATTCACTTTTCGAGGAATAGATATTTCAGAGCGCATTGGATTAAAAATTAGCCGATACATACAGAACTGTATTATTAAGTTAAATTTTGGTTGACAGGGAAAGAACAAATAGAATATACTAGGTAACAAAATTGATCCCAAAAGAGTAGAGCTTTTATTAGTTTTACAACCGTTCTTGGACCTAGAATTAAATTTTTGTAACAACACGTTTACTTTCAATTATCATTAAATTTCGCACAAAACTTTCTACTCTGAATGTGCAGTCTATTGCCATATATCAAATTTACTACATACAACCTATAAAGTACAGATGCAGTTTATCGAATCATTACAAAAATTTCTGTAAATTATGTTTCCGAACAGCGATAATATAAACGTACGAAAACTTAATGTACAAAGTTTACGAATTACTTAGATGAACGTGAAAACTAGACCAGTTTTCATTAATAGGTTTATCTACATTTTGTAAAGTTCAAAGTCTTACAAGCCTAGATGAATAATTCTGCTTTAAAAACTATCCTGAACAACATACGAGGACGAGAAATGTCCTGATACACGCAAAAAGAGTCACATTCTGTAAAAAAACGCACGCACTGCGCAACATACGATTCTCCCACGCTTTGCTACTTCACGCGTGAATGTGAGAAATTTAGGGTAGCGAATGAAACATAGTGAGATTTATTTGAACCTGATGGGGTAGTCCACCTAAATCCTGTAAGTATTATGAGACAAATGGGATAATGCGTGGTTCCCAATTACTCGGTCTTTTGAGTCAGTGTCTAGGCTCAGTTTATCACTGCTTAGCTGAAAACCGCATATATATATATATGCATGACGCTATCTCGATATTTATTATGTCTTTTAAAAGCTAGAATCAAATGTACACCCTCTTTATCGAGTACATCGAGAAATGGAGTCAAATAAATACAGTTAATTCTAGGTATTGGTTAACTTCATACAATATTCATTTGTTTCAAAAGGCTAATGAAAAAATTAGAGACGACAAATTTTTGGATTTCGTTAATTTGTGGAAGACAATATTTTAAACTCGTATGGAAAACCTCTTACAGTAGAGGTTTTCAAACTCTATGTGTTCGCGATATCCCTAGACTTTCGAATTTTCCCTGTCTGTCTTGTGCTAGCTTATTTTTTTCATTATTTTATTCATATGTTGATAACGTTCTTAATAAGTAAGTAAATAATCAACATATATATTTGTAGTATTTTAAATATAAATAATTAAATCATTACAAAAATGTATTATAATTCATGAAATACATATTTACAATTATAAAAGTCGTTTTACAGTTTTTCAGATAGGCTTCTATATGAATAAGTACATGTATATATTTGTATATATAATACTATTAAAACCTAAAGGAAACCCGTCTAATGTAACTCCTAACTAAAAAAAACAATTACCGGCGAGAAACAAAAAAACCAACAAAGGCAAGACAGAATATACAATACACTCACGAAACCGCTTCCACTACCCAACGAAGGCAACACAGAAGAACANCACAAAGGCAAGACAGAATATACAATACACTCACGAAACCGCTTCCACTACCCAACGAAGGCAACACAGAAGAACACTGGCGTGAAGATACCTATGACTCGAAATCTGACCACACATAGAAAACAACACAGGAGAGAGACGATTTTTTTGGCAAACAAGTAGCAACGTTTCGCTAACTGGCATCTTTTGTCGTTTACAGCCAAATTTAATTAACAACAGCTAGTCTTCGACTGTTTTCTTGTATGGTTTAATGCCATTATCTGTTTTTTTNAGTCTTCGACTGTTTCCTTGTATGGTTTAATGCCATTCTCTGTTTTTTGCTTGGCGAAATATCGCTGGTAGTAATTTTTCATTTAATCACATATCCCCACTGCAGGTATCATTCAGAGATCATTTAATGGCTGGATATTGATTGGCCACCATCAGTTCACACACTAGTACATATCGTTCAGTTGATATTAATTTCTTAAAAAATTAAATAGGTCCACATTATATTTCCCTAATAAATTATGGCGTTCGAATAAATGATTGTATACAGATTTATTGTTTGCTTTTTCAAACCACACGAAACGGTCATATAAGGGTCGTTGCTGCTTTCGTCGGTTTATTAATTTAGTTGAGTGTTGATAACTAAATCTTTCAAATTTTCTATCAAACTTTAATTTACAACTTTACTTAAGTATTCCACAGCCGATTGTACTAACTGACAAAGTTACTTTTAACAGTTGTGCGGAGGTAAATATCCTATGTAAGGTCAACACCACTTTCATAGTTTCTGATGGAATCACTTATTCAGCACTGGCATATTGTTTATTTACATTTTAAAACTAGGTATGTAACTTTGTTTAATGAAAAATATATTTGTGGTGATCTTTGCTAGTTTAGAAAACCAATTTTTCAGTTTAGGTATTCCAAAAATCCTGTGGGCTATTCTGCACGTTGGGTTCGTTATTTNAGTTTAGAAAACCAATTTTTCAGTTTAGGTATTCCAAAAATCCTGTGGGCTATTCTGCACGTTGGGTTCGTTATTTTTGTCCACAATCTCTTATTGGTAATACCGGCATTGCAGGCATTCGTGATCGAACTAATATCTAATAAATACGTTTATTTACTTCTTAAAATCAGGAACATGGCTTTTCCCTCAACTTTTTCTATCGAAACTTAAATTCTCCAACATATGTATAGTAACAAACCACAATACGTGCACATCAAATAAAAACTTCAAATTATAAACAGCAATTAATTATTAACTGTCTATATTACATATTTCTCTGCTACTGCAGTCACACCAATGTAGGGATACAGCGAGAATACAACTATCACCATTAGAACTTACAGTACCTGAAGTGTTAGAGTACTTTCACATTATTCTTTACATAGAGGTCATTCTTTAAGACTGAGTTCATGCAATTAATGGAAACCATGTGTCAGGTTGACTGCCCAAAACTGTGACTTTTTTCAACGAAAATTGTGAAATATCGCCATTCTCGACGATTTACCTGGCTCCGCTGGCCAATATAAACTACCTCCCAATGGCGCAAGGGCCTCTGTATGGGGACCTCTTCCCTAGATCATTAAACTAACACTACGGCAATTTATACATGCTGAAGCTTGTAGAAGTCTGATGTACGTTTTTATACAGCTAGGGAAGTTAACCCTAAAAATCATAAATTATTCTCTGCACATTTTCGTTTGTCAGGTCTATACAGTTTTTCTTCCAGTAATTTGGGATTATTCTAAATTATTATTATACCCTGTCACTTCTTTATGCTCGTANTATTCTCTGCACATTTTCGTTTGTCAGGTCTATACAGTTTTTCTTCCAGTAATTTGGGATTATTCTAAATTATTATTTTCCCCGTCACTTCTTTATGCTCGTCAAAATGCCATGTAACGTTATATAATCGAACACTTTTTTAATAATTGAAGGTTTTAAAATTATTATAAGTCAGACGTATTTTCTACAATATATTGACAGAAATATTAGCCCACGAAATAAAATGGATTTTTAGGAAACACCCCATCTAACTTTAACCAAGAAGAATTCCCGAGAAAAGGCAAAATAGATATTCCGTGACAACTTTACTTGACTGGACGTAGAAGCAAATTGTAAGCCTTGGATGGCCTCCTCCATCGACGGGTTTTCACCTGCAACCTGACGCGCTCACATAAAGGAAGTACTCGTGCAGTGGTGACTCCAGAACTAGCCATCTGCAACTGTCAATCGATCGCAAATTGGTGTTCCTGAGAGAGACGCAGGAAGTTTCTCAGCGCGCCAGCTCCGCGCGGTGGCGATAGTCTACGTGCTTTGCTACCTCAATACAAATTGCCTCCGCTTTAAATCGCCCATGTCGTTTACTTTCTCGCACGTCGCTTATTTCGGAGATGGTTTCCTGACGTTTATCCCTTACAAAGGCAGCAAAGGTCACGTGGTTGGCATGGATTATAAAGTTTTATCTACAAAACGTGGGGAAATTTAAGTAATTATTATTTACTGAAGCAATTGCTTATGATTTGAATTATTTGAAGGCAGTCTGTGTGTAGCTCAGCATGTGAGATAAAAAATACTTTTCTCTGTCAATACACGACACAAACGAATATAATATAATATTCAATAATTACTTTTTATTCGTATTTTTAAATAACACTCAAGAAGATCACAGCGAATATTGTAGTTCAAGTGATTGCATTTAAAATGTGCTTTTGAGCACAATTTCCTGGAAACCTCTGTACATATTCAACAGAATTTTGTTGGGAAATGCTACAATTTGCTTTTACAATGAAGGTGATAAGCCAATTAGAAAAACACACAACCCAACTTTAATGTTCAGTTCTTTCAGTGGTGAAACTGTTGTGATCAACTTATAGGTTTTCCTGAATGCCATTCAATGTCTATCGGTGACGAATTATTTGAATTAATTTTCTGAATTCGAGTGTGTACACAGCCATTCCCGTAACGCAATAAACGAGTGAAAGCTGTCCACGGTAAACTGAACACTCTTTTAATGTTTCCTAAAGATCTGCTTGTACGCACATTGTGTATTCTTCCGCCATAAGAAAAATTAATATTGTCATTGGCCTGGCCACTTTATTCACGCGTCAGTGAGGTGAAACTGTGATATTATAAGGATTTGTAAATATTAAAAAAAATTTGCTTATTCTTACACATACGCAAATTAAAAAAACATAAATAAGAATAAATAATTTTAGTATTCGCAGGTGTTTAACTAACATTTTTAATTCAACGTTAACACACGTGACTGCTTTCCTTCCGTCGTAACCATATTTACTAGGCGCTGGACAGTCAGTGTATCCATTAAAAANTTAACACACGTGACTGCTTTCCTTCCGTCGTAACCATATTTACTAGGCGCTGGACAGTCAGTGTATCCATTAAAAATTATGAAGGTAGAGGCAGTGGCAATATTCAGAGGTTTATTTAAAAATTGCTCAACGAACACTGAACATGCTACACTAACCTATTACCATACCAAGGCTATATTTAAAAATAGGTTTCATATCTGGGATAGTAACCGTTCAGTTCACATCGAGTCAAACAGTGATAACATCTCCGTGATTCTGAAAAAAAAAAAACAATCTGAGTGTACAGCGAAAATATGTATTAAAAAGTTAGTTATAAATAGAAAACCGCTGTTATTGGGAAATGGTTTGCGATTCATCGTGGCAAAAAGTGTTGTGTGTCACGCCGAAAACCAGAGCCATTGATACGCTCGTGTACCAGATAAAGCTAAGGAAGTCGCCGCAAAGAGGAGAATTATGAGCGAAATCCAAAGAAGTTTCATCCGAAAACGAGTTCAGAGCTGAACACTTCCTAAAACGAACAGTTGGTCGAGTTAATTGTACAGAATTGAGAGGAAAAGAAACGGAGTGGTATTAAGCGGATACATTTGAAAGTTAATGATATGGGGGAATGTTTTGAATCTTAAGTAATATACGTGTAATAGTGCTTTCCAAAATTAAATGAATGGCGATTGGATTTCTAATCAATACTACGCTTGTAAAACATGCGTATAAACTAGAACTCCCTTCGTCATATGCTTTCCAAAACAATTGTTCAGACTTCTGTGTTACTCTTTGTATTCACTGGCACCAGTATCACACACAAGAATGTTGCCCTTATCTAAAAAAAATATATTGCTAAGAAAAGTAGCTATTGCTGCAAAGATGAGATTTTATTGTGTTAAAGCACTCATATATTTCAAGCTGATTTTAATTACATAACAATGGGAGCAGATATGTAAAATTTCATCCCGACATCGATTTCCAGATGTTGACAAATCAAAAATGTGCATTTGCATCTTCTTAAAGCCACATGATGTAATTGGATGGCAGAGCAAGTTAAATACCAGCAGTCCAGTAATATTTCATTTAGGATCCCATTGTAACGTAATAAGTACCGTGGCTCCATAGGTAGGTCAAGTAAAATAACTTATGCTTAAGACCAACTATATGTTTGCGTATACCAATTTTCCAGATTAAGAACCCTCGGAATTCGTTAATAGGAACTCTGGAATATAGTGCACGAAATGTGGTAGAATAACATTGCAATGGAGTTAGGTAGCGTGGAAAAGAGGAGATACTTGAGAGACTTTACGAAAAATTCATGTTATGTGAATTCGAGAAACTGACGGTAAAATATTCCGGTGCAAGTAATGGGGAGAAGACTAATAAACAAACTTTACCAGCAGAAAGCTTAGTGAATTAGTTCTTCTCTTATCCTTCTTTTTTAAATTGAAATCGAGATATATATTTTTTTCTTACTGATTGCATTGAGAAGTGTTTGTAGAGAAAAGTCTTAATAATGGAACAACATTTTTTTTTTATGACAGGATGGATAGTTACAATACAAAGATAAACGCCATCCTAAGCACCGTAACTTAATCCATACNTTTTTTTTTTATGACAGGATGGATAGTTACAATACAAAGATAAACGCCATCCTAAGCACCGTAACTTAATCCATACACATAATCATATTGGGAAATATTATGATAATGCCTGCAGAATTGGAAAAACTTGCTGCACATTTTAACTCTATCTCTCTCTCTCTNTATTGGGAAATATTATGATAATGCCTGCAGAATTGGAAAAACTTGCTGCACATTTTAACTCTATCTCTCTCTCTCTTTCCCGCCACTTTTTGTCTATACCTTTCAACGGTAGATGGATGTTTGTTGTCATCATGGATAATGTTGTATATTATTACTGATATATCCTACACCGTAAACAATATTATTCTGGAAATTTCCTAAATTGCAAAGAATGGTTAACCTTTGCACCGTAGGCCTAACCGAAACTGATCTTATATGTATTAATCGGCAAATAAAGGTACGCTATTATACAAAGCTGAGAACTTAGCTTTATATTTCACTATTCCCATGGAAATAAGAAACTAAGATTTACCACACATGCTTATCTGTTGTGGTGGGCAATTGCGCAGTGACCTTATTTTCTTCATCATATTTAAATGACCATGCATCGTGTCCGTCAAATTCCGCAGCGTCTCTTCACGGTCGTTGCCATACAGCTTCGCTGAATAGCTGCTGATAGACGCCGATATGTAAAGCGACAATGAACAAACATTTTAACGCGCAAACACTCGATAGCCTATCTAATATTTATTAAGGCCATACTGAACACGAGGGGAAAAAATATAAGCATTTCAAAAAAGAAGTAACTGATAGTTAATGAGCCAACTTTCATCTTCAAGGTTGCAAATAAATGTTCGTGAAGTTCTTCAAAGCCTAGATCGTAGGTAGNCAACTTTCATCTTCAAGGTTGCAAATAAATGTTCGTGAAGTTCTTCAAAGCCTAGATCGTAGGTAGGCGTTGTAGTTTCATTTACAGTTATATCATTAGAGATGAAACGAGAAACATTTGAAAGAGTACAAAGGGAATTAAAATGNTAGGCGTTGTAGTCTCATTTACAGTTATATCATTAGAGATGAAACGAGAAACATTTGAAAGAGTACAAAGGGAATTAAAATATACGAGTGACTTACCCGGGATTCGAATGCAGAAAAAAACTCCTTTATATTATGCTAGCTTGCAATCCACTGCCTCATGGAATTGGATTCAGTGCATTAACTTCACATGTAATCAGTGTAATGTTCTAAATAATAGGGTTTACTAACCTGAAATATCAATTCTGCCGTAATTTTGAAAATAGGTTTCTGAGCCATTAAAACACATACGTTTACATGGACCACAACAACACTACTTGTGTGAAAAATTTGATGGAAATCAATTGATTGGTTTTCAAGATATGGCATACAAACATTATTTTCTTAAATGGGTATACCTTACAAACATTTTTTAAAAAGAGGCTTGGAACACGATTTTTCTAATAGATAATGTCATCATAAAAAAATTGATTGAAATGGTTTAATTGAAAAATATATATATCAAACATATAAAAATATTTATATGGTCGCAAATTTTTAAAATAATTGTCTGACACTATTTTAATAATGAAACTTTTCATGGCATTCCGTAAGTGTGAAGAAGTGTGTGGAAATTAGTCTTATTATTTCGGAAATATGACCAAAATTTTAGTTTACTCACTTGACACTACTTTGCAAAAAAAACCGGCAAAGCATTATCTATGGATGCATACCGGTTGATTGGCGGTCGAGCTATGGCAAAATAACTCTATTTATGATGTAACAATCTTCATAAATGGAGGGCAAAAAGTTTATATATATTCGCACATTCGATTACTGCCATATATACAATATACAAATTTAAATTTAAATCTGTTCCATAGTTACATTGATAAAGCACAATAGGCTTAAATGTATGTATATGCGCCATTCAGAAGATAGGAGTCTTATTAACTTAAATCAGATAAATTAATACAGCCTACCAATGTACAAATTTTCACCAAATTTTTAAGAAATGGGTGATTGTTCCTTGAGATACGACATAAAAGCTATATTATTACATGTGGGGCTATCTCACAGAAAAGTGGAGAAATGAGGCTTTGCGTAGACAATTTTGATGTATACAACTGATACTGTCAGGAAACAAAGTTAAGTTGAAATTTATTTTTCAGTTCCTGAGATAAAATATCGGGAGGTAACGTCTTTATATGGCCGCTAATTTGAAAATATAAATGAGTGGCACACTTTAAATTTATCAGTTTACATAGCTTGCCGTAGTGCTAATTGTTAGCCAAATTTGGTAGAAATAGTGTGTTTTTTCGGAAATCACACAGTTTCAATATGTTAAGTGCTTCTATTTTGCAAAATGGTGGATAAAAGAGGTTTCGTGTGTGCACATTTGATTGTTGTAATATATACAACCTTCATACAAAGCTTCATTGGATTAATTACATCATTTCGATGGTATAACATACAATACTAAAATATCTATATGTTCACCATTTTAAAAATAAGTGCCTAACACTGTTAAAACATTTAGGTAGACAATTCCTACAGCAATACTATTTGTTTAAAATATTTGGGGTGGGAATCGACCAATTTTTTCCCTAGATTTGACATAAAAACTTTATTTATTCGTATGGCACTACCTTACAAACTGGACGACAAAAATGGCTCTGCATAAACACATGTTATGTTTGTTACATTTACTGCTAGCATACAACGTTAAGTTTTAATTGATAAAATATTTTTCGAAGATATAGCATATTATACTAAAATAGCTAGATGGCCACCAATTTGAAAATACGTGTCTGACATACTTAAAAAACATTTGTACATATCAACTGTGGTATTACAACTTGCTTGCTAAGATCAGTAAAATCTGACAATTTTTTCCCGATAGATTTCACAAAAACTTGTTTAGCGCTATCTTACTAAATGGCAGGTGAATTTTTTTGTTTTTTGTCTTATTTGATGTATGCAATTGATACTGTCAGCGTACAAAATTAGGTAGATATCGGTTAAATGATATGGTGGCTATACCAAATAAACCTAAAATATTTGACTGGCCCATTTTAAAAANATTTGACTGGCCTCCATTTTAAAAATAGTGGCTAGCAAAGATAAAATACTATATTTACCTGTTCCTTTCATAATATTTCATACGTGCCGAATTTGGAAAACGTTTCTTGAAAGCTTTACGTGATGTACAACGAAATGTTAATTTTTACATGCGGCAATATCTTTCAAAATGGCAGACAGAAGTGGTTGTTATTTGTATTATATGATGCTTGTAATACATATCATCAGCGTACAGTATTTGGAGGAAATTGGCAAAATGGAAAGGTACTTATACCAAATATACCCAAAAATTATATGGCCTCCAATTTAAAAATAAATCACAAATAAAGTTAATTTACTTATATATATTTGGCGTGTCCTAGTATTACTTACTTACCAAATTTGAAAAAATATTGGGTTAGTAAATTTCGTGTTAAAACATAAAACTTATATTTTTTCCTGTGATGCTTTATTCGAAAATGGCTGACAAATGTGGTTGTTGTTTAGTTTATAATGCTTGTAATAGATACTGTCAGCATAGAAAATGTTGTTGAAATTGGTCAAATGTATTAATATTTATTGGTTAAACGTATCGCCGCAATTTTGAAAATAAGTGTAATTAAGTAAAATTACCAACATTTGCCTGGCCTATCATAGTTTTACTTACGTGCAAAATTTGGCGAAATTTGTTTCAGTACTTTTCGAGATATATTACATAAAAGCTTTATATATGCAAGTGGCACTATCTTCCAAAATGGCTTATTAACAACAATATTCACTTCTAAATTAAAAGTTTACAACTGGCGCTCTCAGCATAAAAAATTTGGTTAAAATCGTTCGAG
>NQII01005055.1:127579-168724 GCA_002778355.1 Clitarchus hookeri | reverse complement strand
AAGGCATTGTTCTGTTTTCGTCCCACCACCCCCTCCCCCAACAAGGCGACATGTGCCGACAATTAGGGAAGGAAGCTAGAGAGATATAAGCTTCCTTGCGGGTATGGTGAGGAGTCAGTTCTTTATTACCGCGCAGAGACAGTTGAAGATCGCCGCGCAGTCCGAGGAGGGAGTAGCGCACAGAGTGGCCGGGAGATCGGACTCCCGGCAAAAACAGTACCTCAGTACAGCAGTATGTCAGAAGGGGGCAGTTCTTCATTACCGAGCCGAGAGGTTAGTTCGAGAGTCAGTCAATTACCACGCAGAGTTCGAGGGAGCAGTCGTGCAGAGAGCGTTTTCCCGGGGGGGATCGGACCCCTGGCCACGTCAGTACGTCAGTAGAGCAGTCCAGGGGAGACGACACCAAATGCGGGTCTTTTTCCAAGGCCTACCACTTCGCCGGAGCTCATCCCCAGATGACAGCTTACCAGCACCCACATCAGAGTTAAGTATACAGTCGCCGTTCAGAGAAGCCCCCCCCTCCAACACGAAGTCTTATACAGTTAATACGAGTAGCCAGAATAGAGTACCACACCTCGGAAGTGTTGCTGTATGTTGTTTTTTGTTCAAACTCGAGACAATATATTCGTCCTTCAAAATGAAACAGCAAAAGACTACCTTATTGAAAACCCCTCAACCTTCTAGGCACCTTATAGTCTATGCCTGGAGGAATTAACTACGACCCTATAGGTCACCCTGTATTCTCCACAGGTGGGGTAAANCCTGTATTCTCCACAGGTGGGGTAAAGCACAAGTTACATTGGCTTCCCCAACCAAATAGCGTCAGACTTAACTAATTCATTTTTATTACTGTCATACATACATATATATATATACATTTTAAAGAGATTTTCCAGGCATTCTATATTGAATCTCAACTGCACAAAACAGGAACTGAACACAGACTCTTTTCCAAAGAATGAAATTATACTTTGATGGTACCACATCTGTCAGGTTGTTGTGATAATTCACATGCATCGCACAGTATTTATATGTCTCGTGAATGAACACAAAGGAGCAACNAGGTTGTTGTGATAATTCACATGCATCGCACAGTATTTATATGTCTCGTGAATGAACACAAAGGAGCAACTTAAAACTGGTCACTAAATGTGTCTTCAAACGAACAACGTTTTTATATGCATAAAATTCATTATCTTTGTCAGAAAGCATTATTTTATTATACAAGTGTAATAAATGCATCATTTAAGTTGTGCACAAGATAATATTTAAATGTCCCAAATTATGTGTATTTAAAGAAAACAAATCCCTCTGTCCTATTTCCAATTTCTCAACAGAAAAATTTCATAGAATGGGAAAAATCCCACGACCTGACAACGCCGCGTAGAACGATTACACCACACCGCTGTTACTGCAGACACAGTACACTTACACGTAAAAAGGGTTCCAACGACATGAGGCCAATAAACCTCATATAACAGTTTTACGGTTAACTTTCCTAATCCTCGCATGTGTAGAGTGAACTTGCAGATATATGGTAGCTTCATTCTGTGTGGTAGAGTGGAAAAGGAAAATGATTTATGCCTGTAGCGGCAGCCAATTAACAAGTGATCTCTGCTCGAGTGTGTAAAGGGCCGTGGAGTCTAGCTTGGNATTTATGCCTGTAGCGGCAGCCAATTAACAAGTGATCTCTGCTCGAGTGTGTAAAGGGCCGTGGAGTCTAGCTTGGGGTCTTGTTGCAACGCGAAATGTTATTGTCACTAAGTATCGAGTGATTTTAGATTTCCAGGCCAGGGCTGTTATTTCCCTGAGAGAATAGACAGCTTTCAGTGGCAGTGATCCATACATAGCCCCAAAATCGTGTCAAGGCAAACGTACAGAATTTTTACGATAGCCCTTGGTGTCCTTGATCACCGAGGCGAAACTCTCACGTGACTGAGAGGCTGGAATGGCAAAATGATTCAAAAATTCCTCAGCACTCGGAGGGAGACCATGAGGTTCGGAATCCTCTGTCATAAGGAGGTACTGTCATCTTAACCATCTGCGTATTTCTCTATGATGTAGAGAAACCAAAGTGGAGTGGAGTGGAGAGATTTGGGTGGCTTTAAACAGCGAGGTTTTGAGAGCCGACGAGGGTGAAACGAGGTGAGAATGAATCAGCCCCGGAATGGAAGAGCGGGGGAAACGGGAGATCCCCGAGAATACCCCCCGACCAGCGGCATCGTCCGGCACGATTCCCACATGCGAAGATCCGGGAGCGACCCCGCCTGGAATCGAGTAGTCTAATTACTACAACACCGCGGCCCCCACCAAAATTAAGTTGTTTTGAGGAAACATTCTATAATTTCACCCAACCATGCTTCTTAAAGATACCACAGAACGCTTCAAAGTTTAGGTTGGCGGATACTGTTTCAGGGTACGCTTGTAGGTTCTTGTTATTGTTTCTACAGAAGTTTTACTCTTGAAAGACTGGGTAAATATAATTTGGAATTCATGTTTCATAAATAATTTTGCCTTGTGTCATTATTTCACTTTTGTTCGTGCACGAAGAGTTTTTCCTCTGTTGCATAATTAATGACAACGGGCCCGAAATCAGTGTTTTATTCATTTAGATAACAGAAAAAAACGCTCGTTTTATGTTAAACAACGTTGCGAGGTATTTTTGCTGAGCCTGGCGTTTGCTCTCCACTGTAGGTCTTCTTCTTTTCTTCTCAAAGCAGAAGTAATATCTCTAACGTTGTCATAATTCTCTACATCCGTGTGCAGTGCATAATTAGGGGTTCTATTATTTTATATTCCGTTTTATGTATTAAATATCGTTCGAAGATCTCATAAAGGTTTTTACGGTAAGAANGGGTTCTATTATTTTATATTCCGTTTTATGTATTAAATATCGTTCGAAGATCTCATAAAGGTTTTTACGGTAAGAACAATGTTATAACATTAATATTGGTTAACGATAGGAGAGTTAGAGTTCTGTGTGTTCAAAAAATTGCCAAAAGACTTCTTAGCAAGTATGCGTTAATCGTTCAATTTAGCTAGACAATAATTATTCATGCAATTTCACTGTGACATCACATAGAGATATGAACCCATTCTCCTGTTATACTCGGCTACACGTAATAAAGCCACCTGAGTGCTGAAAGTTTACTATTGGTTGTGAGTCCTGCAGGTTGTGTCGGATAAGCGGAGGTACAATGACACACATGAGACCAGTTAACATTTATGTGCCATCTACACTGGTACTGAATTACGCCGCGAAATGATAGGATCTCTACTCATATGGAAGTATGAGTTTAATACTGTTACATGCTGTGCTGCGTCGCTTTCCTTGCCCCGTCCCGCTCTAACGTGCGAATGACAGTGCGCAAGGGCATCTCTAGTAACACGAGGAGTACGTGGAGATTTACAAAGGCGTGCCGCCGCCGCGATAATCCTACCGGGGCTCGTGCGCTCCTGTTCTCGTTCGGATTTAATTTAGAGCGCTATCGTTGAAAGAATGTTCTGGTCACTATCCTCTCCTCTCAGCGTGACTCTGGGTGCTGGGAACCTTATAGATTGGGCCAGCGAGGCTGCTTAAGCCGCGACGGACCTCCGAGCAGACTGTTCACAGTTTGGAGGATTGTGCGAATCTCAAGCGCCAGGTGTGCGAAGACATCGAGGCGACGAGCCAGCAGAGCGTCGAGTGGTGGCGAGAGTGAAGTCTGTGGACTGCGGAGGGTGAGATTGACGGGTGGGACTGCCGAACTGGATGCGTGAGTGACAGACCTTTCGAATGATGGGAATAGACGGATTAAATATGTATAAAATAATGAATGTTATATAAACTACCCTAATCAATATAGAGGCAGTGATAAGGAATTTAATTATAATTTAGATATACATTAAATATTACACTCGCTGGGAATAACAAAGTTAATAGTGGAGATAGCTGTGTGAATATTTACAGCTTTGCAAATAAATTTAAAATTTAATTTCGTTCTTTTTATCTTATTAAGAGCCTCCATTCCTCACGAACTCTGATACTCCCCTCTGGCATTTTGTGAAAATACTTTGAAGTCAGCACACATTTACTTATTTTCAAAGTCATAAGGGAGTCACCTGTAATCACCACTGCGAGAACGGCACTTGTGTGTTTCCACTTTACAACGTTCTACTGATCCATACTACACCGTACACGTTTACTTTAATGTAAAACGTTCATCATTGGTTGGTAACTACTGGGGTGCAGAGTTCACTATGCCCCAATACAGTGTTCGTTATTGAGTAAAAGGATTTGGAATAAATCGTGTCATTTTCAGTGGTTATATGGAAAATTATTTTTAGATAGTAATAAGTATTATTGATTCTGGAGTGTAATGATCTTGTCAGATCAAATTAAACATCCGCACAGAAATTAATGTATAATCATCCGAGTTTTGTTTTCGAGAGCTCAGTACTTCTAGAAAAAAAACTTAATATCGAATATGTTTAAATTATGACCGATTGCCGTGTTACCGCTTTTAGATTTTTCCGTTTCCATGGATGGAGTGAAGGCTGAGTTGAGTCAATGGTAATCTAGGAATACCTCCGCTGGTTGGACGAGCATTATCAGCTGATGCACAAACTAGGGAATTAGCCTCGTAGTGAGCTGATATTGCTGAGTTGAGAGATTTGGGCGGCTCTTAACAGCGAGGTCTTGAGAGCCGATGAGGGTGACTGAGGTGAGTATGGAGCAGCGCTGAAATGAAGGGGCTGGAGAAACGGGAGATCCCCGAGAAAGCCCGCTGACCAGCGGCATCGTCTGGCACGATTCCCACATGCGAAAATCCGGTAGTGACCAGGACGGTTCGCCATGGTGAGAGGTGAGCAAGCTAACCGCTTAGCCACCGTGGTCCCGAGTGTGGATGAAGTTCGAGGGATAAGTGGCTGTTTCTTCTGAAAAGGCTGTTCACGGTAAAGTAAGCACTTTTGAAATAGACTTTTGAAAAATATCACTGCCCATATCTGCATACATTTTAACGTCGACAATGTCTGTCATGCGCCCATAAAGTTGGTAACTAACGGAGGGAAAATGGTTCCACGTCTCAATATTAAGTAAAAGGTGTTAGGCAAACAATTGTTAGTACTGAAATTATTGAATTTTATTTCTGTTGTTTTAATGCTTTTAGATGTAATTATTAGCAAATTTGTAAAACATTAAAGTTTCTAATAATTTCACAGTTTTACGTGATATACGATGAAATGAAGCGATCAGGCCGATAGCAATGTTAAATTTACATACAGTGAAAGTATAAAATGTAATGCGAGAATTATATCGTAAGCAGTTTTTTCAAAAGGGCTCAGTTTACCGAGAACAGCGTATATCGATAAGTGTTATGTTGCATGGCGAAGCTTAGAAAGTAATTTCATTTACGCATTCTCGGATGATGGGTGTAAAATTAATTATGGAGGCATAATTACTTCCTGTTTTTATGGTGATCAGCCTGATTCATTTACAATCATGTAACTAATATTATATACATTTTGTTCCCCGTTTTACAGAGTAAGCAAATTTTCACAACATACACAAATCCAAACAAGCGCTGCAAGTTTTCTCTAATAAAAAGCTGTTTATTGCATGTCTGCTAAGCGGTCTGCATTGTTGTGCAAAACATGCATATTTGGTAGACCTTAATTTATCTTAAACTATTGCAATACGACTTATTTCTTGGTTTTTGAGAAATCTATGAGCATTAAAATATTTTCGTTTTTACCATTACCTACGAAATTATGGTGTAGTAAAATAATAGTAATAATGCAGCCCATATATATGTAACAGTTCGAAACATTATTTTCTGTTTCAAAATAATTTTAAGTAAACTGATGAGTTATAAGATTCGATAGGTAACAACAATTTAACTGTGAAGCAGTAAACCAGCAACTTTAGAGAACTGCCAAATTCGCGTTATTATTTGAGGACACTTAAACTTTAAACACGTGTACCTTTACTAGACGTTTGTCATTGGACCATCTATTAATGGATATAGAACGTTGCACAGAACAGTAAACTGTTTTTTTAGGTCACTAGCAAGTGTAAATACGGAGGTCAACAGAACTTCTGTTACAACAGTGATGAAGATCCTTTATAACTTGTCTTGTACTCCAATCATTTTTACCAATCGTAGCAGATTTCGGCTACATGTAAATTAATTTTAGGTTATGTAGAGTGTAACAGAATGGATGTACCCGAATGTGAAAATTTAGTCAAATTGAGATTTGATCTAGTGACCATTTATTCGTGGCTTATGTACTCATATATAATCTCTTTTTTTTTCCCAATAAAAGACACCTCTAATACTCCGTTCTTTCTACTTGAACTATTATAACCACTCTCTTTATTTCTCAGGAAGGTTTTATCAGTATGATGACACAATACGTTTCCAGTGTTTTAAACAAAAGTTGAATTTACTCTTTGAAGTATCTAATAAACATTTTATGACTAAATGATTTATAAACGAGTGTTCAGTATTTACATTAGTAACAAAGTAAAGTTGTATAATACATATCGGCTTGGAAATTCTTAATGTTTGAAGCGTAGTTTAATATTGTTATTTGTGGCCGTGTGTCTCAACAACGCGCAGCCGACTTTCTGGTCTCCAGTGAATTACAGCGAACGCGTGCCAGCCTCCAAACGCCAGACGAGTGGAATGCAGTACTGGGCGGGGGCCACTGGTATCTGCTGGCTAGAGGGTCATTCTCAAAAGGTCATAAAACACGTTTTTTTTTAAAGTAAGGTACAATTTGTTATACTATCAATTTACACCACAAAATTCTTATTACTGTTAAGCTGGCTGTCCAGATTAACATGTGTTTTTATTGACAGTCTAGATTATCATTAAATTCTTAATTAAAAATACTTCCACAGTCTCCTTGTGACTTATCTATGCTGATTTCATTAAATACTGCTCACTATTATAAAAACATGTTTAACATTCTTAAAACATTAAAAGAACATTATTTAACAATATCATAACATTTAAAAAAAATTATTCAACATTATTATAGGAAATAATCATTAAAAATGATTATACCTTTATATCAACATGATTTAACACTATTATTAAAGCATGTTTTAACATTCTTATAACGTTAAAAGAACATTATTCAACAATATTATAACATTAAAATAAAATTATTCAACATTATCATAGGAAATTATCACTAAACATGATTATACCATTATATCAATATGATTTAACACTATTATAAAAACATGTTTTAACATTCTTATTACATTAAAAGAACATCATTTAACAATATTATACCGAAACTAAAATGTGAGGCTCCACGCGAACGTATGGCATATAAATATGCTTCTTTATTCGACTGGTTCGTTTGAAATCTTGCTTCCAAGTGAGGTGTTTTCTCGCAGAAATGCACCGCGCCAGTCATTTGTTCCCTGGCGTGCGGAGCCACGGACTGCGGCAGCGTCATTTATGCAGACGGCAGTGGGGCGTCACATTCCCCGCGCGTTTCGCGCACTGCTACCAACACTTCGCATGGTGTTCGTAGAAACGATCTGCACCCGCCCTCCCTCTATCCCTGTTCTGTGCGAATTGCGGAAGATTTCAAGCCTTGCTGAAGTTCTACTTTCAGCATATTCCTCCGCCTCGTGCAGACGAGGCTCAACCAATTATGGAAAATTACACCTAAGGAAAAACATATCGCATTTGTGCGCTCTGAGTTAAGTTAATTTTTGCGTAAGAACTATTTCTTACTAGGCATAACCAACGCACGTACTTTCTCTATTCACGTCAATTACAAACGAAATGTTGTAATTTATGAATACGATGTAGGTAAAAGTTCTATTTATCTAAAAATAATGTACTTTTTTGTCAACAGAATTATAAAATACTTGTGATAATAATATAGTATTTAGGAAACAACCGAACACTTTATACGTGGGGAGATTTTTCAATAGTTCGATTCAAAAAGTGTGAAGAAACTACGAATATGCTATAGACTGAGAAGAAGACAGCGCGTTCGTTTCGGATCTATTTAATTTGTTATTTAAAGCAAGTTGGCAATTATNGGGTTCTATTATTTTATATTCCGTTTTATGTATTAAATATCGTTCGAAGATCTCATAAAGGTTTTTACGGTAAGAAAAATGTTATAACATTAATATTGGTTAACGATAGGAGAGTTAGAGTTCTGTGTGTTCAAAAAATTGCCAAAAGACTTCTTAGCAAGTATGCGTTAATCGTTCAATTTAGCTAGAAAATAATTATTCATGCAATTTCACTGTGACATAACATAGAGATATGAACGCATTCTCCTGTTCTACTCGGCTACACGGAATGAAGCCACCTGAGTGCTGAAGGTTTACTATTGGTTGCGAGTCCCGCAGGTTGTGTCGGATAAGCGGAGGTACAATGACACACATGAGACCAGTTAACATTTATGTGCCATCTACACTGGTACTGAATTACGCCGCGAAATGATAGGATTTCTACTCATATGGAAGTATGAGTTTAATACTGTTACATGCTGTGCTGCGTCGCTTTCCTTGCCCCGTCCCGCTCTAACGTGCGAATGACAGTGCGCAAGGGCATCTCTAGTAACACGAGGAGTACGTGGAGATTTACAAAGGCGTGCCGCCGCCGCGATAATCCTACCGGGGCTCGTGCGCTCCTGTTCTCGTTCGGATTTAATTTAGAGCGCTATCGTTGAAAGAATGTTCTGGTCACCATCCTCTCCTCTCAGCGTGACTCTGGGTGCTGGGAACCTTATAGATTGGGCCAGCGAGGCTGCTTAAGCCGCGACGGACCTCCGAGCAGACTGTTCACAGTTTGGAGGATTGTGCGAATCTCAAGCGCCAGGTGTGCGAAGACATCGAGGCGACGAGCCAGCAGAGCGTCGAGTGGCGGTGAGAGTGAAGTCTGTGGACTGCGAGCATCAGTACAGGCGCAGAGTGAGATTGACGGGTGGGACTGCCGAACTGGATGCGTGAGTGACAGACCTTTCGAATGATGGGAATAGACGGATTAAATATGTGTAAAATAATGAGTGTTAATTAAACTACCGTAGTCAATATAGAGGCAGTGATAAGGAATTTAATTATAATTTAGATATACATTAAATATAACACTCGCTGGGAATAAAAAAGTTAATAGTGGAGATAGCTGTGTGAATATTTACAGCTTTGCAAATAAATTGAAAATTTAATTTCGTTCTTTTTATCTTATTAAGAGCCTCCATTCCTCACGAACTCTGATACTCCCCTCTGGCGTTTTGTGAAAATACTTTGAAGTCAGCACACATTTACTTATTTTCAAGACAAGTCGTAAGGGAGTCGCCTGTAATCACCACTGCGAGAACGGCACTTGTGTGTTTCCACTTTACAACGTTCCACTGATCCATACCACGCTGTACACGTTTACTTTACTCTAAAACGTTCATCATTGGTTGGTAACTACTGGGGTGCAGAGTTCACTATGCCCAAATACAGTGTGATGCACAAACTAGGGAATTAGCCTCGTAGTGAGCTGATATTGCTGAGTTGAGAGATTTGGGCGGCTCTTAACAGCGAGGTCTTGAGAGCCGATGAGGGTGACTGAGATGAGTATGGAGCAGCGCTGAAATGAAGGGGCTGGAGAAACGGGAGATCCCCGAGAAAACCCGCTGACCAGCGGCATCGTCTGGCACGATTCCCACATGCGAAAATCCGGTAGTGACCAGAACGGTTCGCCTTCGTGAGAGGTGAGCAGGCTAACCGCTTAGCCACCGTGGTCCCGAGTGTGGATGAAGTTCGAGGGATAAGTGGCTGTTTCTTCTGAAAATGCTGTTCACGGTAAAGTAACCACTTTTGAAATAGACTTTTGAAAAATATCACTGCCCCTATCTGCATACATATTTACGTCGACAATGTCTGTCATGCGCCCATAAAGTTGGTAACTAACGGAGGGAAAATGGTTCCACGTCTTAATATTAAGTAAAAGGTGTTAGGCAAACAATTGTTAGTACTGAAATTATTAAATTTTATTTCTGTTGTTTTAATGCTTTTAGATGTAATAATTAGCAAATTTGTAAAACATTAAAGTTTCTAATAATTTCACAGTTTTACGTGATATACGATGAAATGAAGCGATCAGGCCGATAGTAATGTTAAATTTACATACAGTGAAAGTATAAAATGTAATCCGAGAATTATATCGTTAGCAGTTCTTTCAAAAGGGCTCAGTTTACTGAGAACAGCGTATATCGATAAGTGTTATGTTGCATGGCGAAGCTTAGAAAGCATTTTAATTTGCGCATTCTCGGATGATGGGCGTAAAATAAATTCTGGAGCCATAATTACTGCCTATTTTTATGGTGATGAACCTCATTCATTTACAATCATGTAACTAATATTATATACATTTTGTTCGCCGTTTTACAATGTAAGCAAATTTTCACAACATACACAAATCCAAACAAGCGCGGCAAGTTTCGCTAATAAAAATATGTTTATCGCATGTCTGCTAAGCGGTCTGCACTGGTGTGCAAAACAGACATATTTTGTAGATCTTAAACTATTGCAATATGACTCATTTATTGGTTTTTGAGAAAGCTATAAGCACTAAAATATTTCAGTTTTTACTATTACCTACGAAATTATGGTGTAGTAAAATAATGGTAATAATACAGCCCATATATATGTTACAGTTCGAAACATTATTTTCTGTTTCAAAATAATTTTAAGTAAACTGATGAGTTATAAAATTCGATAGGTAACAACAATTTTACTGTGAAGCAGTAAACCAGCATCTTTATGGATTGATATCTAATCGACAGAGACCCACAAAATCTGCGTTATTATTTGGGGACACTTTAACTTTAAACACGTGTACATTTGCTAGACGTTTGTCTTTGGACCATCTATTAATTGATATAGAACATTGCACATAACAGTTAAATGTTTTTTTTTTTTTTAGGTCGCTAGCAAGTGTAAATACGGAGGTCAACAGAACTTCTGTTTCAACAGTGATGAAGATCCTTTCAAACTTTTCTTGAATTCCAATCATTCTTACCAACCGTAGCAGATTTCGGATACATGTAAATTAATTTTAGGTAATGTAGATTGTTACAGAACGGATGTAACCGAATGTGAAAATTTAGTCAAATTGAGATTTGATCTAGTGACTATTTATTCGTGGCTTATGTACTCATACATAATCTATTATTTTCCAATAAACGACACCACTAATACTCCGATCTTTCTACTTGAACTATTTTAACCGCTCTGTTTATTTCTCAGGAAGGTTTTAACAGTATGGTGACACAATACGTTTCCAGTGTTTTAAACAAAAGTTGAATTTACTCTTTGAAGTATCTAATAAACATTTTATGACCAAGTCATTTATAAACGAGTGTTCAGTATTTACATTAGTAACAAAGTAAAGTTGTATAATACATATCGGCTTGGAAATTCTGAATGTTTGAAGCGTAGCTTAATTTTGTTATTTGTGGCCGTATGTCTCAACAAAGCGCAGCCGACTTGCTGGACTCCAGTGAATTACAGCGAACGCGTGCTAGCCTCCAAACGCCAGACGAGTGGAATGCAGTACTGAGAGAGGGCCGCTGGTATCTGCTGGCTAGAGGGTCATTCTCAAAAGGCCATAAAACACCTTTTTTAAAGTAAGGTACGATTTGTTATACTATCATTTTACCCAATAAAACTCTTATTACTGTTAAGATGGCTGTCCAGCTTAACATGTGTTCTTATTGACAGTCAATGTTATTACTAAATCCTTAATTTAAAATACTTCCACAACCTTCTTGCGACTAATCTATGCTGATTTCATTAAACAATGTGAGGCTCCACGCGAACGTATGGCATATAAATATGCTTCTTTTTTGACTCGTTCGTTTGAAATCTTGCTACCAAGTGACGTGTTATCTCGCAGAAATGCGCCGCGCCAGTCATTTGTTCCCTGGCGTGCGGAGCCACGGACTGCAGCAGCGTCATTTATGCAGACGGCAGTGGGGCGTCGCATTCCCCGCGCGTTTCGCGCACTGCTACCAACACTTCGCATGGTGTTCGTAGAAACGATCTGCATCCGCCCTCTCTCTCTCCCTGTTCCGCGCGAATTGCGGAAGATTTCAAGCCTTGCTGAAGTTCTACTTTCAGGATATTCCTCCGCCTCGTGCAGACGAGGTTTAACCAATTATGGAAAATTACACCTAAGGGACAACACATCGCATTTGTGCGCTCTGAGTTAAATTCATTTTTGCATAAGAACTATTTCTTACTAGGCATAACCAACGCACGTACTTTATCTATTCACGTCAATTACAAACGAAACGTTGTAATTTATGAATACGATGTAGGTAAAAGTTATATTTATCTAAAAATAATGTACTTTTTTGTCAACAGAATTATAAAATACTTGTGATAATAATACAGTATTTAGGAAACAACCGAACACTATACATGGGGAGATTTTTCAATAGTTCGATTCAAAAAGTGTGAAGAAACTGCGAATATACTATAGACTGAGAAGAAGACAGCGCGTTCGTTTCGGATCTATTTAATTTGTTATTTAAAGCAAGTTGGCAATTATAAATAAACACTGAGTATGTAGCAGTTTTCTTTAAGTTCAGTATCTGGCTCGGCCATAATGGAGAAGTTTTCTTGCCATCAGAAAGCATAATTTTTACAACTATTCGTAATTTACTGGACCCACGGAATTTCGACTAAGTGGTCATGTTTGTAATAACTCGATTAGCTGGAGTGAAATTAAGTTAGATATATCAACATCAAAAAATAACATAAAACAATTCAATAAAAAATTACATCGCAGACGTGAAATTGTGGTTTTTATATATTCTGAGCTCCAGCCACATACGAAGGCAAACTTGCTTCACACTGGCCAGCAATATGGCGAAACGTCGTTCACAAAGCAGCTCCTGGAGATTAGCTTGCCAGACGGCGGCCCGACTAATGGGGGATATTTTTATAGCAAGCAACAGCTAGTTAGACTCAATGCCTATCCACAGAGCTTTGTGTGGTTAGTGAGTGACAGAGGGCGCTAACATAAAACGAACCGCGAAGCNTTAAGTTAGATATATCAACATCAAAAAATAACATAAAACAATTCAATAAAAAATTACATCGCAGACGTGAAATTGTTGTTTTTATATATTCTGAGCTCCAGCCACATACGAAGGCAAACTTGCTTCACACTGGCCAGCAATATGGCGAAACGTCGTTCACAAAGCAGCTCCTGGAGATTAGCTTGCCAGACGGTGGCCCGACTAATGGGGGATATTTTTATAGCAAGCAACAGCTAGTTAAACTCAATGCCTATCCACAGAGCTTTGTGTGGTTAGTGAGTGACAGAGGGCGCTAACATAAAACGAACCGCGAAGCNGACTCAATGCCTATCCACAGAGCTTTGTGTGGTTAGTGAGTGACAGAGGGCGCTAACATAAAACGAACCGCGAAGCTATATGACACACATATTATGTGATGGTGATTTATTTATTAATAGTGGTTGCTATGTAGTTAAAGGCCGTTCACGGTAAACTAAGCACTTTTGAAAGCCCTGTTTAAGATCTACTTGTATGCACTTCGTGTATTGATCCACCATATTTAAAATTAACATTGCCGTGGGCCTGACAACTTTATTCATGCGTCGTTCAAGTAAAAAAGGTGACATTATGAGATAATTAAATGACTCGCATTTTTGCTATTTCTTACACATATATCCATAAAAAAATCAGCAAGCAAAATAAATTACTTCAGTATTTACAAATGTTTACCTAACACATTTAATTTGACGTTAAAACACGGAACTACTTTCCCTCGGCCATTACCAACTTAACTGGGGCCATGCCAGTCAGTGTGCCCTTAAAAAAATATGCAAATAGGGGCAGTGGCATTTTTCAAAGGTTGATTTCAAAGTGATCGCTTTACCGCAAGTAGTCTATACACCAAGTGCTGCAGCCCTGTAGTATTATTTAATAAGAATAATTGGGGCTACGTTTTTTCACATAAAATTTCGTGAAAATGAAGCAGAGTTTGTTTCTCGACGACGAATTACCATGCAGCATTGTGAAATTAACGACAAAACATTTAATCATGGTACATCCCTAAATCCAACGGCTTTCAAAATTTTTGACACATTATATATATATATATATACACATGACGAAGCAGTGGAATACCTAAAAAACGGGCAAAATTATAAAACTTGCGGGAAAGAGACAATTTCAATCAGATAGTCAGTTGTGTGAAAAAAAATATTATTTTGAATATGTGAGTTTTACTTTAACAGAAAGGTTTGACAGTTTAACTGTACTACCTGTAAAAATTATGTAGTTTAATTTATTCTTTCTCATTTCGTCCCGGCAACAATTATTTGGTAACTGGAAATATGTAGTTTATTGATTCAAACAAGTTTTATTTTAGGTGCACTTTATTTGTTATGAAGTACGAAATCACCTCAATTACATTATCCATAGTAGAACGAAATAAGTATAGTAAAAATTTTGCAACCGTATCATTCGAATTATAAGAAATACATTTTTAATGGTGTTACAAAACTTTGCGTATTGAAAATATTCTTCAATGTGAACGTTTACAAACCAATTGGCAATGAACTCCAATGCGCTTTCTGCAATAACGGAAGCGAGGTGTTTATCCTTCTTACTTACAGGTACGAATATTTATTTTTCCTTCAGTCAAACACCCGTTAGATGGAACATGTTCTGTAGTAATTTTCCTTTAACTTCAAACTCCCATCTCAGCAATCTAAAACATGTACAAATATGGGCTTTGAACATATTGAACCCTCTTCCAGTTAGTTGTATATGCATTAAGAGCGCTTTGAAGCATATTCGTGCGTAAACCTTCACAGCAGAGAATTTTACGAGCATTTTCCGCTCTTCCTGAGAAGCGCTGAAGTTTGCCTTCTCACTTTTGCGAGGAAAAAGCGAAGGGAATAATTGCCGCCTGAGCGTACGTCTAAAGATAAATCCACTTCGCATAACTCTAACAAACCCGTTTCAGCAGGAACATGGAAGACGTGAATAATTGATTGCGGAGGACGGGATAAAAGCATGATGTCTAAAGTAAGAAGTTCAGTGCACAGAACTTATATTCCCTTTAATCCTCTACACTCAACCATCAGGGTCAAGAGAGGACTTTCTAAGTTTGCAAGTGCGAGACTGGAACAGGGAAGAGGAAAGTAAGATATTTACGAGAGGAAAGTCTGCAGAAGGTCGCGGTATACAAGCAAAGTTGTACTGTGTAGTTAAAGACGATTTTTAGCTTCACTCAATAAGAGGTTTAATATCAAAATATAGCTGTTTAAATCAAACCGTTTTCGTTGATGATGCCATGTTTACAGTGAAGTGCAAGGACGTGGAAATATTATCCGGAGACGCTCATACGCTTGAAGATATTAAAATCCACTACCAAACAGCGCAAGCAATAAAGGCCAGTGGGCGAACTTTTGCCGGTCGCTATTGTATTTGCTATGCCCTTAAGCGTTTAGAGAAAGAAAATTTGGATGTCCCCGTGTCTTAGTTCAAAATTACATTTACTACACACGTGCGAGAAATATACACGTAAAGTCGTGTATTTCAATTATATCGAGAAAAATCATGATTTTAGAGAATATCGTAACAATAAACAGTTTAAGCGTTCGTAAAAAAAAAACTTACATAAACTAAAGCGTACGTTTGGAGAATGCCAGAAAAAAATAATTTTCCAGAGTACTCGTGAAGTACAGATAGAAAAGGAAAAGTAAATTCCGACGTTCAAGGAAAAAGAAACGACTCTCGCCTATGAAGACGATACAAAACCAAAGTTTTAATGTAATCCTTGGCGATAATTATGCTGGAGATTCGTCTTGCCATTTACTATTAATATCCGGAAAATGGACCGACAAAGAATACAAAAACAAAAAGAAAGGGAAATGAGGGGGNGGGGGGTAGTCAGTTGGGAGAGAAAGAAGGGAAGGGAGACGATTATTTTAATTTTAAAATAAAAAGGCGTAATGAATGGTAGCGTAGAGTATAAACAACTTGTCGGGCATCGGACATAAGAAAGCACCCAGAGCTTTCTTATGTACTACAAACCTATTAGGCAAGTATAAAATGGCATAGTGTCAGAACCTCCGGGTGCAGTTTATTACACGGATGCTAGTTTCATTCTGACAACTTCTCGTGTGTTTCTCGGTTAAATGTAAAAAGCTTTTATTCTCCGTGTTATACGCCGCTGGCGACGAACGATGAAACCAACGTCAGTTACTCGTGTAAAAGCTGTTCGCGGTTAATTTAAGCACTTTTGCCAACCCTGCTTAGTATCTATTTCCCTTAAATTGTGTATCCTTCCGCAACATGTAAGAGTAACAAAAGTGAGAAGACAGCAACCAAAATATTTGCTTTTGTACAAGGTCAAAACTGTATTTAGTTGCCATAACAATATATTTTGTTGAGTGGACAAAACTTGAAAAGCAACTAAATAAATTTTGTTCAACTATCAAATACGCAAACGACACGTCTGTGTTGGGCCAAAAGAAGTAAGGCTATAAACAAAATATTNATAAAATATTCTCTTAGATCAAATCTATATATTTGTTTTACCATTAATCTGATTGACTTCGTTCGAAAATACTGCTCGAGAGTTTGTTTGCATTTTTTTTGTTACAATTAGGATACAATCAGTGTTTGTTGGCGCATATACTGAAGCTTGATAATAGTATAAACATCCTTATAAAAATAGGTTCAACAGTAAACTAAAAATTAAATCTGTAAAACTTGAAATATTTATTTGCACAAGTTGTGCAGTATTTGAACTGTACGTATTAAAAAACATTCCAACTTAATCAATAGTTACTTCGGCTGAGGTTGCTTAGGCGTAGCGCGCGGGCTGAGATGGCTTAGTTTCGTTTCACTTTCGGGCTCCCGACTTTTCTTCATATCTACCAGAACATGTTTAATTTACGTAGATCCAAATATTTGTTTGAGGCAACCAAATGGGAAGAAAATAATGTAGTTTCAAAAGCACAATATTTCTTTGCCCCTGTATAAACATATAATTTAGTTGCTCCGAACAAACTTTGTTTGATTCAACAGAACCTTTTTCTCGGCGAATGCCACTGGCAGTCTCACTTTACTCATACGTTATCCCGTGTGCGCGCTAAGAAGGAGGGGGGAGGGGGCAATAAATGCATAAGAAACTAAAAGTATTGATAATCTGAAAATTCATGATCTTGCGTGTGGGCCTATAAAAAACACCACCTTAGTCGTCAGCATTCATAAATTAACATGTTACACTCTCAATACATAAAGTATTAGCACTATTTAATTAATTTGCTGCCAACGTAACTGAAGGCCTGCGTATCGATATGTTCAGTAGTACACGTGTATTTATGGGTAGTGATTTTTTTTTCAGTGGTTGATTAAAAAAGTTTCTAGTTTACCGAAAAATTCTTTAATGCTGTCGACGCTGGCCTCCAGCATCGGCGCCCTGCCTGGCTGATTTCACCCGTATTCTGCGTATCCGTGGGGAATGCCCGGTGTAAACTGGTTTAAACTGCCGGTCACCGGAAGCTCTTCTTTTGCACATACTTAAAACGAACTTACAAGAAATTTCACATTATCACAATTCTAGGGCATGAAAATTGGTTGTCATTTCCCTGAAAAGTTAATATTATTCTCGAAGGTAAATGGCAATGGCAAGATTGAATTGAATACGTAATTTAATTGGTTAATTGACATTGAAACAGTTACATCACATTCTGAGAAGTTCAGCCAAATATCTTACTTTCCCTTTTCGTGTTACTTAATGTTGGAGGAAAATAATTCGTATAGCCGTTGTTCTAAACACCTGATTATTCAGGTCGAGTTTATTAATACCGAGTTTAACGTAGAATGATATTATAATTTCGCTTGCTTAAAATCAACACTGCTGAGAACATGTTTGTTCTTGGCTTGTACGAGAACGTTAGAAATTCGTAGCTGACTATCAGGAGAGACTGATTTAACCTCTGTGAAACACCGCCAAAGTCACATTTTCCAGGAGATAATTTTTACTTCTGCGTTGGCCCTTTCAGACTCAATATAACTTATGGGTTCAGGTGCTACTAGTAAGAATTTTTTTGTAACATGCTGTACTTTTAACTCAACACAGCTATTGGTTTGTTATCACGGCAATTGAGCCGTAGGTTTCGTGTTCGGCTATATAAACTTGAACCATTGGTATCCCAGAACAGAAACACGGATTGCGAATCAGCTAACGACGGGGAAGATGATTGGACATATCAGTGTCGCGGCGTGCATTACCAGCCAAAAATAAAATCACTGTGCATTGTGTAGACAAAGTGTGTGCACTGGTTCTGAATGCATTGACGAAAGTACATAAAGAGCCAGTTTCCCCGCTGGGAAGAGTAGCGTTTCAACAAAATTTTGATCCGTAACGCTCTACAAACAGAAACACAACGCAAAACAAGATTGAAGAATCCAAACTTTCCATAACTCCCGTTTTCTCTAAGCGTGAACCCAGGTTTTTTTGGCTTCTAAAACTCGGAGCTTTCTCGAGGTAGCTGCATGAGTGCCGCCCGCAGAGATGGTTGGCATACAACGATACCTGCGAGAGAGAAGGGAAGAGCCCTTATCCTGTCTTGTGCGGGCGTGCGATATCATAATTCACTCTTATTTTCGTGGCCAGCCAATGCCAATTTGGTTTTTCTGTCTCCACGCGACTTTTTAACNAATATCATAATTCACTCTTATTTTCGTGGCCAGCCAATGCCAATTTGGTTTTTCTGTCTCCACGCGACTTTTTAACGTGCGATTCAAGCCTGGTTGAAGCGAACAAGTTACATTGTGATTCTCCGTATGAAGGCTAAATACTCGACGATAGTGACGTTTATTTCCCGAGAGTCGCCATTCTTTTTATAAAACCTAAATTGTTACTTTTAGTTATATACATTTTACCCCCGATTATTGTTTACTTTGCTAGCCTAATTTACAAACTTATGTAACTTAAAATAAACAAGAAAACCAACCAGACTGTTCCATTGTTCTCTTGGTGTCATATATTACATGCAGGTGATTGAAGTTACGAGTTTATTGCACTGACTAATAAAATAATTTCGAATGAGTTGCGAGATTTTAGCGGCTATCAAAAACGAGGTCTTCAGAGCCGACGAGGGTGAAGCGAGGTGAGTATGGAGCAGCGCCGGAATGTAAGGGCGGGGAAACGGGAGATCTCCGAGAAAACTCCCTGAGCAGCGGCATTATCCGGCACGATTCCTACTTGCGAAAATCCGGAAGTGGCCCTGCCGGGGACTAAACCCGATTCCTCTTCGTGGAAGGCGAGAAGGCTAACGGTTCTGCCAAAGTGGCACCTTATAATTTTGAAAGGAAACACTCGCGATTTATGATTTTTCAAACACTGCAGTCCGTAAATATTAGCTTCAGTACCCCACTTCTGTCATATTACACTTCCCACAGTATTTTCTCAACTCTATACACACGACAAAGTGTTATGCATACAGCGATATAATAGAGAAGTTAACGTAAGCCTAATTGACACAGAAACGCGGTGGCATCAGTTTATAATTGGTTACGTGTTTACAGATCTTTTTATCTGACTGGATCCACTGCTATTTTCGGGGTCTGTAATTGGTTCGCCTGGTGTCCGTCAGTTTCGTCTCCGGGCGCTCACTGACGGACAACTCTCGCGCCATGTTGGCAGGGCGTGAGGCCACTTAACCAGGGGCACAGAGTAATTAAGAATACAGAGGTGAGACAGCATCTCGTCCCGTAAACTCCGTCCACACACGCCGGCAAAATGGCGTTACTGGTAAGCAGTCAGAGCACCGTTCGCCAATCAGCGCCTGGCAACCCACTTGCCAACCGGCAGCTAAGCCAACAGGGAAGCTTCCGCGGCATGCAATAGCCAATCAGAGACAATACCCATGCCAAGAAGCTCGCGCAGCCAATCAGAAAATGGGCACGCCCACATCGAAGGAACCGCTACGACATTTCGCCCCTGTGCTCTTATCTACCCTTCGCCGGGAGCGTGCGGCAGGAGTTTCGCAGTCGTGCCCATAGAGGAACAGTACTAAACTAATTGTGTATCTCTCTGGAGAAAGTTATAGAGATCGCGAACGCAGATTTAGAGGTCAGAGGAGCCTTCGCTACAGAGAATAAACTGCCATACATCACAACGAAGGCTCTAGATTTTCCCAGGGGATGGTAACCCAAACGCACAAATGTTATAACAAAGTCGGTAATATGCTGTATAACACTGATGATGAACGATGTGACTGCGGAAGGATAATATGCTCATTTGCATGTACGTGGGCGAAGTTTGCATGCACAATGTTAGAAAAATTGCCCTTAAAATTACGGAAAATACAGGTTACAAATTATCCAGACATCTGCGTAAAATTACGGTCTCTTCATTTTTTCAATAACGTTATCTGCGTAAATTTCACATAAATTTCCGTGAATTTACGGAACGTGCCCACAAATTAGTAATTTTTTTTTATCTGCTCGTTATAAAAAAAGATAACAAAAAGTTTTACTTTCGCTATGTGGGTGATTCACTGTGTATAAAAATTACTACAAAAAATAAGAAAGTTTGTCCGGTGGTGGGATTTAAACTCGGATAACTATTTTGGTAGTCCAACACATTATACACTCACCTATCCCACTTTACAAGTAGTTAAGTTGTAAATACGGAATTTGCATGGAACAACGCACGTACCTCTTAGTTTCTAGTCATGGCAGAGTGTGTGCGTTTTTATTTAAAGTTTACAAATAAAGGTAAAAAAAAAGAGTCTTATTTTCGTAATGTATTTCACTGTGTATAATAAAAGAATTTTTTATAATAAGTGCAGTAGTGGGATTTGAACATGAATCTAAAAATTAACTATCAGTAACTTGAAAGACTCACATACGACATTTTGCATGAAACATTTTGAAAATATGGGTTTTTACATGAAAGTGACGAACGCGCCTGTCATAGTTTCAAGTCAAGTTAGAGCGCTTGCTGTATTTGCGGTTTATAAAACAAGGTTACGAAAATATTTTTTAATTTTATTTATGTGCGCGTTTCACTGTGTATACAGAAGGTTTTGTCCTGGAGCGGAATTTGAAAAAAAAATCAACGAATTGGCACTCCATGAGTGATTCGCGCTCACCTACTACCATTTTGAACGAATTAGTATTGTGAATATGGGGTTTTATACACTTCAGGTATCATCTTAATTGTTCGCGTCTCAAAGTCAAAGCCATAATAATAGGAAGAGCTTTCGTATTTTATATTTACGGAGCTGATTTCCGTAATTTATCATTACGAAGTGTCTTTCTGTAAATTAACTCTACATCTCCGCAAAAGTTTCCGTAAATAAAGATAGATTTCTAACAATACAGAGCACTAGTGGAAACGCGACTAAATTAGGAGACATTTTGAGCATTTGGGAAATTAAATAAGTAGTTTCCGAGCATGAAAATGCACAAAGAGTATCTGAACGCACAGATATGCATGATCGATACATTAAAGGAGTGACAAACGAGGTTAATACTTAAGGAATATATTAATGCAGCCTGTTAAATGTCTTTAGGCTATCAGAATATGACCTACGATATTAACCTAAAATTATTGGTTCTTGTAGGTCCTATTTCTCGTAATTATGAATATTTCGCCACAATACTGCAGTACAGGCTTTGTACTAAGTTCTGCAAACAAAAAAGAGGATAGGGAATTGATAAGTATATTATCTAAAGTCGGTATTATCTGGCTGCAGTTGCCATTGTACCTCCGTAGTTGCCTGCGCAAAATAATTACTTGTTTATTTTCGACAGATGCCAGTTGGAAAATAAAAACGCAGTGGGGCGGAAATAAATTAATAACGTTGGGGAACCTAGTACTTATAGTCCGTTGCCGAATAATTAGCTACAACCTTTTTGGAGTAGAAGCTATTGCTGAAAAAAATATTGAATCCCACATGACAGGGATACAAATCTAATTTGCACTCTTATTCATAGTGTACTCAGGTTTGTAACGCAGAGGATAACGATCTGAAATTATCTTACAGAACTGGCGTATTCGGCTATGTACTTTATCGACTTTAAAATATTGGAATAAATAATAAATATTTTAAAATATTTGGTTGTACATGTGGTAAATTTTTAACTAGAACCTTTTTGTTTGCTCCCACCGTGCTTTATAATATTGCCTTGTTCTGTTAAACTCATTCAGTTATCATTAGCGATGTGGGCGTTTTTCTGAACCTGGATTATTCGAAATTACCTATTACTTTCCAAAAATAAGTTATTAGTTCTGTTCCTTTACAGAGTAAATTTTAGTGGGAGTTAAAGACGGCGAACTGTGCTTGAAGTTTGAAAGCTGATAGCCCATCTACTCTATCGNGAGTAAATTTTAGTGGGAGTTAAAGACGGCGAACTGTGCTTGAAGTTTGAAAGCTGATAGCCCATCTACTCTATCGTAGATTAAACGTATTTTTTTTGGCAGCGTACTAGATATAACATTTGCATGTTAGTGTTAATTTTATATTTAATGCANTAGATTAAACGTATTTTTTTTGGCAGCGTACTAGATATAACATTTGCATGTTAGTGTTAATTTTATATTTAATGCAGTTAATTTGAAACTCTTTTAAACTTGCAATAAGCCAATAAGAATCCGAAGGCCATGCCACATATAACAGGAAATACTTCTAAATAAAAATCAGTCAATGAACGTATGATGGCTTGCTTATATACAAACGAAGTTCCAAAATTCGATGACTAGAGTCAGGGACGCTAGAAGGGAAGAATATATAATAATTTCATTTATAAACCCATATCCATAAATGCAGACCATCAGCGTCAGTATGTGTCAAAAATTTTGTTGCATAATTGGTATTCTATTTATTGCATTTTGTGTATTAACCAAAAGTACCTTAAATTAATAATAATGGAGAGGAAGATAATTTGTCCTTCCGTTATTTACAAAACTGAAAACTTTTTAGAATTTTAATTGAAAATTAATTTACTGTATACTGAGAAGTATTAAATAAGATCTGGTAACATGATAATTTTTGCATTTTTAAGTAAAGGCTATTACACTTAACATTACCACGTTCATCTGTTCTCTGGTGGTGCCGAATTTCGTTTATATCGCTTCAGTTATTGTAATTGAACTGATTCCCAGAGAATACAACATTCCATTATTCAGTTACATTATTTAATTTAGTTTTTATCTTATAAAACATTAAAGTCTTAATTTAAAGTTGTTTAGATCAAATTTCAGAAACGATGATCTGGTAGGGATATAAAATTAAGCATTTAATGTTCTGGTTACATCTGCTGCAACATATGGGGGTGAAAATTATATGCATAGAAATTGAAATAACGTTACGTAGTTATTAGTAGTGTGTTTAAAANAAATTGAAATAACGTTACGTAGTTATTAGTAGTGTGTTTAAAAACTGTTTTTGTATTCGAAGAGGAAATTTGTTTCAAGAAATGTTTTCATAAAACAATGAAACAAATGTTTTCTTTTGAATCATAATTTCTGGGCAGAGAAATGTTTTTAGGGACTCTACAGTTTTACAATTTATTGTATAAAAATCCATAAAATTACTTATTACTTCTTAAAGTCGACCGCTATGAAACCTGCCTGGTTGGCCCGCGTGTGTGTGTCCAAATTATCTGCTCAAGGTCGACATTTATGCAAAAATGTAATTACGCCACTGAATCTGCTAAGCAGAATTAGAGTCTATATTATTGTTTTGTTTGTCATGCAACCACAAAATTGCAAATAATTTCAGTCGTAAAACTGATCACTACTTAAAGTAAAAAATTTTGAATTATCTACAAAAACAAACACGCTTCACTAATACATCACAAACACATACGTATTGGGATACGTCGGCCTACGCAGTAACTGTTCGGCGTAGCTATGTATTTTGACTGGAAAAATATTCAAATTTATTTCTTGATGAATTAAATTTTATCGGAATTTTTCTGTTAGAAATGTAATACAATATTTAATCTGAAGAAATTTGGTATTAGATGTAGAAATGAAGTATGAGAGAGAGAGTCGCCATAGTTATTACTTTATTAGTGATTTATATATATGAAGTTACGGAATGAACTGAAAGCCAATACAAACATTTGGACGAATCGCAGATGCTAATAATATTATTAAAAATTAGTGGGTTTGTGCTGTTTTCTACGAAAATACTGCTGTTGTAGTTTTTTTGAGTTTTAACTTTCGGTTTCGGTTATATATAAGCTTCAATAAAAACTACACTTTGGTAAATGCCGTCATAAACATTAACGGAACGGCATCTAGTAACGCAGTTCCAAAGAAGTTCGGAAACAACCCCATTGAATTACTGCTGGATAATAACTGGATTTTAATGACCAGGAAAGTTTAATCTAATACCGAGAACTAATGACCAGGATTAAACGAAACCTAATATAATTTTACTTTACCTTTAAAACATTTTTATCAATCTTAGATACATTTCTTGTGCCNTTTTTTTTTTTTTTTTTTTTTTTTGTAAGTGACTGACATTACATTTTACATGCACAAGCTTACCTTACCAGCCTTAAGCCTAGTGATTAGATTGTAACTTTCATAAAATGATGTTGAATAATTTACTTATTCATGCTGAAGAAATAAAACCTTCTTGGAAAAATAATTTCTGTTTGGTTCAGAAAATGAAGTTCAGAGAGTAACATTCTCTTGAAGAGGTTGTCGCCGGTGCTAGCTCAGCTGCGAACGTAAGACCTTGCACAAAGGACAACAGGTAATAAAAATAAATATGCAGACTAGAAAATAGTTAGTTATACTATTGAGGTGCAGAAACCGGGAACCAAAATTGCACTTCACGCTTAGAGCAATTCGTCCTCTTGCTTCACTAACAGAACAACCTGCAGGCCACATTCTGGCACGCAGCGCAAATACCAATATTTGATGCCCATAAAATAAACCCCAATTGCTACGTCGCTCAGAGTCACGTATAATTGGGCTCTCTTCTTTCTCTTCACTCGGCAAATTACTATCTACCTAGTGCTTGAAATTCTCCGCAGCGGAGTACGGAGAGCGCGTTTCTTGACAAAGGATTAAACACGCCCTCAGTGGCTTTACGTAGGGGAAGATAAGGCTCATACCAGGCGATGAAGGAATGGTACTTTCCAGACATCACTCACATTGGAAACATTATTTTCATGCCCTCCAACACAGCTAGAAAAAAAAAAGTTTTCAGACTGCTGTATCTTAAAATATACGAACCAGACACATGCCGGTGTGACAGAGGCATGCACTGGGATTTGCTACAGAGTCTCGTCCAATACAATTACAGGGTGACCGCTGAAAGTCACGTGTAGGCGAGTTCCCGGCGGAAAAGACTGCACGCACACCAGTTGAGTGCCTTCCGCGTAGAGGCGATACCGCTTTACATACGCCGGTCGGCGTCGACCGTAGCGCTTCATCGATTTCTGCTTTTACTCACACAAACTTACTTCTCACCAGGCGATCGCCTTAAAGTTAATGCCTTGCAGCACAGATCCAGCGAGCGAGACCGGCGAACACAATCTCTCGTGATCGGAAACTAAACAAGACTTCGGTGAAGGTAAAACTATCGTTCTGCAACATAAAAATAGTGCACGCAGAGAAATTACATTAATAAAGCATAAAAATGACTTTCTGAGGTACGGGCACCGCTAACGAGAGGTGGCGCTGCGGTGGTGTAGTGGCCAAACTACTCGCGTTCCACCAAGGCGATCTGTGATCGATTCCCGGCGGGTTCGCTCCCCAAATGTTCGCACGAGGGAATCGTGCCGGACGATGCCGCTGGTCGGCGGGTTTTCTCGGGGATCTCCTGTTTCCCCCGTACTTGCATTCCGGCGCTGCTCCATACTGACCTCGCTTCGCCCTCATCAACTCTCAACACCTCGATGTTAAGAGGACTATGTACTGAAACATTTTCTGTGGAATCGTTGTTTGCGCGAGTACGCGNACTCTCAACACCTCGATGTTAAGAGGACTATGTACTGAAACATTTTCTGTGGAATCGTTGTTTGCGCGAGTACGCGCATCTCGGTAAATAAATGTTCTGGAAATACCACTTTTTGCTAGAAAAGGTAAAAACAATTGTCTATGCTTCTTTGTTTTTCCTTTTATCATACGAACATTCGCGAAAATGTTCAAATATCGCATTTTTAAAGCTTGCCTAAGCAGTTTCCATAAGCGGTATAAGCGGCAAGAGAAAAGTACAAACATACGGATGTAGTTTAATCTGTGCGCTTTCATCGCGTGTAATAAAGTGCCACTGTTACAGATCTAATTTGCACAGTACAGCGATTCGACGGAAACGCCGCACTCCTTGCGCGTAGGAGCGAAGAGGGGTTTAGAGTCTCCCGTATCGCTCCCTCGCTGCTTGACCTTGAACGCGCAGCTTCGCAGTCCTTTCTAAGAGCCGCCCAAATCTCTCCACTCACTCTCCACCCTAACGAGAGATGGCCGCAAACGGCATTGATTGCCTTACACTGAAGAATACCCTGACGTTGATGCTGACTGTTCAGATAATGGCCAGCAATCATATTACAATGCGTTGCCAAACTTTGGATAGTTTAGAGCTGGGAACATATGCTTGTCAGGATAGCATCTCCGTGCCGTGTAGCGAAGAAGCCAAACCGTACTGGTTGCAGACGAATTGTGCCCCCTTTCCCCCCAAAAACAACTTAAATGTTTTGCGAGCAACGAGTCGGTGTTCATTTAAACTGGCGCTCTTTGAAATCAGGAGTTCCATTGGTTTTTGACTTATCTGTGCATAACACGGCAACGAAAAGTCCAAACTTTAACGTCTGATCTGCTTGGTAATGCTCCGGTGACCTTGTGTTTGCGACGTCAGCTTGCCTTAATTTTCAGATCCAGAGTGGCGATGGTGAAAATGGAGAAGTATAGTCCATTCACAGTTATTTGCAACTTTTCTGAAACCCTGCTAAAGTTCTACTTCCAGGATATTCTTCCGCCTTATGCAAACAAAGCTTAACTAAGTCTAGAAAATTACATTAAAAGGACAAGGCACCACATTCGTGAGCACTAAGAGCAATTATATCTTTCATGGGATCTATTTCTTACTGGCCGTTATCAATACACCTATTTCCCCCCTGTTTTTATTCACATTACTTAAAAATAAAATATTATAATGTATTGATGGAATGTAAGTAAACGTTCTATTTCATAAAAAAATTAGATACTTTATGTTAACAGAAGTATAAAACGCTTGTGATACATGACATATTTAGGAAACAATCAAACACACCATACATGGCGTGATTTTTCGAAGGTTTGATTCAAAAAGCCTGAAGATACCGCTAATAGACTATAGATGCTGATTATTCCCTGGACACCAAGCGGCTTCTTGGGCGATGCCAGACTATTTTTGTCCGCTATTCGTATCCGCATATTCGGTTTCAGTTCTTGCAGCGTGCGCAGAAGTCTGCGAGAGAGGCATGCAGTCGGGCAGGTGAAACCCGACGCTAAAAGTCCCCAAGAGATATATTTTCCGTTCAATATAAAATAGAAATAGTAAAAAATTGCATGTAACCAGGTTAATCAGTAGACGAAAAAAATTTGCGACAGATATAAAAGATTCGTATTAAGAAAAAGCATAGGCGTATGCCAGTAATGAGCGCTGGAAATCACAATATTCCAAATGTGAGATATGCACTGAAGAGCCAAACAAACTGGTACACCAGCCTAATATCGTGTAGGGCCCCCGCGAGCACGCAGAAGTGCCGCAGGACGACGTGGCATGCACTCGAATAATGTCTGAAGGTATGCAGGAGGCATTGAAAACTGCGCCAATTTGAGAAATGGTTGCACACGTCTGTCACGTTTAATGATTCTCGTCAGTAGTCGTTTGCCCGTTCGTTCACGATCTCTTTCCGGCCACAGCGATGTCGAAGATTTGATGTTTTACCGGATTCCCGATATTCACGGTACACTCGTAAATTGGTCGTACGCGAACATCCAAATGTTATCGCTACCTCGGAGATGCTATGTCCCACCATGATGCTAACACCACGTTCAAACTCACTTAAATCTTGATAACCTGTCATTTTAGCAGCAGTAACCGATCGAGCAACTTTACCAGACGCTTGTGGTCTTATATAGGCGCTGCCGATCTCATAGCGCTACTCTGATTGGTTTCATACCTCTGTTATTTGCATACGCAAGCCTTTACCAGTTGTTTTGGCTCTCCAGTGTAGATACTAATGCACGACAGAAGTACTCTCGGTCGACTGGCCAATCAGACCATTTTCTTGTCACATGTTTTCATATATATTCACTAAAGTTTAAGCATTACACTCTTAATTTTAATCAGTGGAAAACCAATGATTCACAGTGAAATTCAACTACTTGAATCAGTGAAAATTGCTCCATTTAGAACTGGTGGGAAACCATTAGTCATTTCAGTGAAACAATTTCACTTTGATTGAATAAGTAACATAGCCAACTGCGTGTGGAGAATTAAATATTGTTTTTATTGAATTTAGCCAACAAAATACGACAATTAAACATATTTCCTATAGTCGCAGTTTATTTTGTGCAATTAAACGTAATTTAAAAATAGGAAAGAAATCTCGCGGCCTCCAGGATTGGACCGTTACTTGACCAATGAAGCTACCAAACTTAACTTGTTAGAAATGGGGAAAATATAAGTACCATTATCTGAAATATGTAACCTTAAAATTTATGTATTTTATTTTTGTTTTTAGTTTAATTGGTTACATTAGAATCGTCAAAATAAATAGAACGTATNATTAAAATTTATGTATTTTATTTTTGTTTTTAGTTTAATTGGTTACATTAGAATCGTCAAAATAAATAGAACGTATGAATACATCCACTTCACCACATTTCATGCAGTTAAATCCTTCGAACCGAACGCTATGATGATTACGTGAAAACGAAATGAAATACCTTCTGAATGTTCATGTTGCTTCGTAAAATGGCATTATAAAAAAACTAAACTCACATTCAAAAATTTTNTGAAATACCTTCTGAATGTTCATGTTGCTTCGTAAAATGGCATTATAAAAAAACTAAACTCACATTCAAAAATTTTGTTTTTGACGTGACAACGTCTTAAATTAGGTTGCGGCTGGGAGTCACTTATGAAAAAGTGTAACGCTCGNACTCTCAACACCTCGATGTTAAGAGGACTATGTACTGAAACATTTTCTGTGGAATCGTTGTTTGCGCGAGTACGCGTATCTCGGTAAATATATGTTCTGGAAATACGACTTTTTGCTAGAAAAGGTAAAAACAATTGTCTATGCTTCTTTGTTTTTCCTTTTATCACACGAACATTCGCGAAAATGTTCAAATATCGCATTTTTAAAGCTTGCCTAAGCAGTTTCTATAAGCGGTATAAGCGGCAAGAGAAAAGTACAAACATACGGATGTAGTTTAATCTGTGCGCTTTCATCGCGTGTANCATAAGCGGTATAAGCGGCAAGAGAAAAGTACAAACATACGGATGTAGTTTAATCTGTGCGCTTTCATCGCGTGTAATAAAGTGCCACTGTTACAGATCTAATTTGCACAGTACAGCGATTCGACGGAAACGCCGCACTCCTTGCGCGTAGGAGCGAAGAGGGGTTTAGAGTCTCCCGTATCGCTCCCTCGCTGCTTGACCTTGAACGCGCAGCTTCGCAGTCCTTTCTAAGAGCCGCCCAAATCTCTCCACTCACTCTCCACCCTAACGAGAGATGGCCGCAAACGGCATTGATTGCCTTACACTGAAGAATACCCTGACGTTGATGCTGACTGTTCAGATAATGGCCAGCAATCATATTACAATGCGTTGCCAAACTTTGGATAGTTTAGAGCTGGGAACATATGCTTGTCAGGATAGCATCTCCGTGCCGTGTAGCGAAGAAGCCAAACCGTACTGGTTGCAGACGAATTGTGCCCCCTTTCCCCCCAAAAACAACTTAAATGTTTTGCGAGCAACGAGTCGGTGTTCATTTAAACTGGCGCTCTTTGAAATCAGGAGTTCCATTGGTTTTTGACTTATCTGTGCATAACACGGCAACGAAAAGTCCAAACTTTAACGTCTGATCTGCTTGGNAGTTCCATTGGTTTTTGACTTATCTGTGCATAACACGGCAACGAAAAGTCCAAACTTTAACGTCTGATCTGCTTGGCAATGCTCCGGTGTCCTTGTGTTTGCGACGTCAGTTTGCCTTAATTTTCAGATCCAGAGTGGCGATGGTGAAAATGGAGAAGTATAGTCCATTCACAGTTATTTGAAACTTTTCTGAAACCCTGCTAAAGTTCTACTTCCAGGATATTCTTCCGCCTTATGCAAACAAAGCTTAAATAAGTCTAGAAAATTACATTAAAATGACAAGGCACCACATTCGTGAGCACTAAGAGCAATTATATCTTTCATGGGATCTATTTCTTACTGGCCATTATCAATACACCTATTTCCCCCCTGTTTTTATTCACATTACTTAAAAATAAAATATTATAATGTATTGATGGAATGTAAGTAAACGTTCTATTTCATAAAAAAATTAGATACTTTATGTTAACAGAAGTATAAAACGTTTGTGATACAAGACATATTTAGGAAACAATCAAAAACACCATACATGGGGTGATTTTTCGAAGGTTTGATTCAAAAAGCCTGAAGATACCGCTAATAGACTATAGATGCTGATTATTCCCTGGACACCAAGCGGCTTCTTGGGCGATGCCAGACAATTTTTGTCCGCTATTCGTATCCGCATTTTCGGTTTCAGTTCTTGCAGCGTGCGCAGAAGTCTGCGAGAGAGGCATGCAGTCGGGCAGGTGAAACCCGGGGCTAAAAGTCCCCCAAGAGATATTTTTTCCGTTCAATATAAAATAGAAATAGTAAAAAATTACATGTAACCAGGTTAATCAGTAGACGAAAAAAATTTGCGACAGGTATAAAAGATTCGTATTAAGAAAAAGCATAGGCGTTTGCCAGTAATGAGCGCTGGAAATCACAATATTCCGAATGTGAGATATGCACTGAAGAGCGAAACAATTGGTACACCTGCCTAATATCGTGTAGGGCCCCCGCGAGCACGCAGAAGTGCCGCAGGACGACGTGGCATGCACTCGAATAATGTCTGAAGGTATGCAGGAGGCATTGAAATCTGCGCCAATTTGAGAAATGGTTGCACACGTCTGTCACGTTTAATGATTCCCGTCAGTCGTCGTTTGTCCCGTTCGTTCACGATCTCTTTCCGGCCACAGCGATGTCGAAGATTTGATGTTTTACCGGATTCCCGATATTCACGGTACACTCGTAAATTGGTCGTACGCGAACATCCAAATGTTATCGCTACCTCGGAGATGCTATGTCCCACCATGATGCTAACACCACGTTCAAACTCACTTAAATCTTGATAACCTGTCATTTTAGCAGCAGTAACCGATCGAGCAACTTTACCAGACGCTTGTGGTCTTATATAGGCGCTGCCGATCTCATAGCGCTACTCTGATTGGTTTCATACCTCTGTTATTTGCATACGCAAGCCTTTACCAGTTGTTTTGGCTCTCCAGTGTAGATACTAATGCACGACAGAAGTACTCTCGGTCGACTGGCCAATCAGACCCTTTTCTTGTCACATGTTTTCATATATATTCACTAAAGTTTAAGCATTACACTCTTAATTTTAATCAGTGGAAAACCAATGATTCACAGTGAAATTCAACTACTTGAATCAGTGAAAATTGCTCCATTTAGAACTGGTGGGAAACCATTAGTCATTTCAGTGAAACAATTTCACTTTGATTGAATAAGTAACATAGCCAACTGCGTGTGGAGAATTAAATATTGTTTTTATTGAATTTAGCCAACAAAATACGACAATTAAACACATTTCCGATAGTCGCAGTTTATTTTGTGCAATTAAACGTAATTTAAAAATAGGAAAGAAATCTCGCGGCCTCCAGGATTGGACCGTTACTTGACCAATGAAGCTACCAAACTTAACTTGATAGAAATGGGGAAAATATAAGTACCATTATCTGAAATATGTAACATTAAAATTTATGTATTTTATTTTTGTTTTTAGTTTAATTGGTTACATTAGAATCGTCAAAATAAATAGAACGTATGAATACATCCACTTCACCACATTTCATGCAGTTAAATCCTTCGAACCGAACGCTATGATGATTACGTGAAAACGAAATGAAATACCTTCTGAATGTTCATGTTGCTTCGTAAAATGGCATTATAAAAAAACTAAACTCACATTCAAAAATTTTTTTTTTTGTTTTTATTAGTTTATGCATTGTTATATCATTTAATACATGTTGTTTAACTAATCCATCAGCCAAATAACAAATCACTGAACAACGGTGCATAAAATGGTTGATGAATTAATGAAAAATGTCGCTGATCAATAAGTGAAGGAAAACTGGCATTTTTTGACTTATTGATCAGTTACATTTGCTGAAGTTACCATTGAATAAGTCAGGTGCTGTTAACTGCTTTAAACAGTGAAATTCTCACTTGTTTAGAATCAAAGTGCAGTTATTACTCCTCTCTGTTGCTTCCGCCTCTAAGCGTGGAACTGTCGACAAGATATTAAACCATGGCTGTCGACAATTCCTTGCTATTGATGCTATTACTTCCTCAAGACCAGTAGTAGATAGAAATAGTAGGTTCCAAGACAGGGTTGAGGGCTGAGGAGCCGAGGCACCGTCTGCCATCTTTGAAGGCGTCACTGTCACCGCCCGAAATATTGGTAGGCATCATAGCCACCATATTGTGTCCTTGACCTTTACCTTTATTGACCACCTTGGTGGCCAGTATATCGCCATCTTGGATTCCACGATATTGTGTATTTCCACCATATTGTGTATATGAAAGAAAACAAAGTGGGAAATTCCCACATTAAAGATACTCGTTAGCGAAATCACCTTATCCCTAGAGGGGATGAACCTACTTGTGGAACCTCTGCAGTCGACCTCGACCTTTGTCTGCGAGCTTGTTTATGGCCAACATCTTGGTATGTGTGGCCAGCAGCCATGTTGGTCGGTGCAGTACACCGTTTTGGTAGGCATCACAGACACAGTCCGCCATATTACTTCCAGTAGTTCCTTAATCACCTGCTAGGGGTGCTGGTGTCGTTCTCGCTAAGCCGCCATTGTCGCTCTAGCTCGGGCGCCTATGTTGGTTCTAGAGTTGGCTGCTAGGGGCTGTTTTTTTTATTTCGGAGATCAATATATCACCTGGAGGAGGGTAGATCGAACTGCCGAACCTTGAGTCGACATGCAGATGCCTCAGACTACTCAGCTATTGGGACATGTGCTGATACAAGGGTTTAAAATAACTATATATAACACCATATGTATGGGGGGAAATTGTATTTAAAAACAATGTCAGTTTTTGTTGTCATTATTATTCCAGAATAATAATCTTTTTTGTCACTTTTCTTAAAATAATTTTTTTTTTTCATAAAAATTATGAAAAGATGTACTTAAAAATTTTAATATGTAATTTTTAAAAGCATTATTTAATTTTTTTCTTTATTTATGCCATTTTGTATTTCGGTTTATATTTATATGTTTTTCATTTAAAACATTTATTTTGTGTTCTTCCATCCTATGGTTTGGATCTGCTTATCCATGCTAAAGAAATTAGCAAAAAAACTGCAGTAGGGGTATTTAAAAATAAATAAAAACAACATACTTTCTTTTAAACTAATTTAATTCGGTAATATACCACATATAAGCCCTTGAATAAAAGTATTTATATGTATATCGACCTCTTCCACTGCTAGTTCACCTCTCGATGTCCCCTCAGCGACCCAGGAATTTTAGCGGGCAGGGAAAACCCACCACTTGATGTACACCCTTCTTTTATGTCGTTTCAGCACCTTCTCGACCAAATACACATCTGGAAACTTCGTTGGCTGGTTATCCTCTGTGTAGAAGTCACCATGGATGGGTATGGTATTCAGATCTTCGAGATAGTAGGTCCTCGAAGCGTAGTTGCGTGTATGTCACACACGAAACAGTTCGGGGCTCCGATTCGCTGTGAACCCTTTCTCTAAGACGCCTTTCTGTTTGGAGATGCGCGCCAGGTCGCCGATTTCGGCTTTTAGTCTTGCAGGAGTCCTTCCTCTTTGAAACAGCATACATAGTCCGAACGAGGGAGTCGTCGTTGATATCTTCTAGCTTCATGCGAGTGGTCGAGATGTCGACATACTGGATACAAAGATGGTAGACAAAGATCAAGGTCAAGGGCACAATATGGCAGCCGTGACGCCTACCAAGATTGCGGACAGCGTTTCGGCACCTCAGCTTTGAGCCCTTGACCGGGAGCCTATTATTTCTATTTACTACCAGTGTTTAAAGGGCATTCAAGAGTGAAAAATTATTTTCTACACTTTTAGTTTATTACGTAATTTTTTCGGAGTTATGTGAATGACAGTCAGCAAAGTTATGACAGTGGTGGATAGATAGTTTTCTAAATCCATAAAAAATATTACAAGAATTTTTAATTTACATCTTTTTTTTTCGTACAGATTTCGTAACTGAACGAAGTTAATACTATAAGTAATANTTATGACAGTGGTGGATAGATAGTTTTCTAAATCCATAAAAAATATTACAAGAATTTTTAATTTACATCTTTTTTTTCGTACAGATTTCGTAACTGAACGAAGTTAATACTATAAGTAATGACTCAAAATAATTTTCAATGCCATAAGAATGTCACAAAGAATACTTTCTTGGAATTTTTCTATGTGGTTCGCCCGTAGTTCAGTTTTAGCTTTTGAGATAAATTTTAAAGTCAAAATAGTTAGAAGTTAAAATCTTACCATCGGTAAACCTAGTATCTTTTTGAATGAAATTTCAACATGCCACTCACTCCTGTCGAGAAACACGTTAATTGAAAATAAACTTTGTGTTGTTGTAACTTATAAAATTTGCACTGCTAAAGATTGTAAATTAAAAGTGTTATATTTACACTTAAAATTATTAATGTAGTTTCATAAATTATCTTACATTTAAATTAAGTTATCATTGATGTCATACCACGAAACCATAAAGTACCCTTAAAAATATAAAAACAGATGTTAGTGTCTATAACGGTCTTAAAGGAGCGGCCTTCGCATATCATGAAATAAGCAGTTAATGAATGAGTGCCAGTGGCTTGCGTATACGTTAAAGTGAATTCTACCATAATCCCAAATTAAATCGAACATATTTTTAGAGTAAATGTAAACAGTAAAGTGCTACTGGATACTTCGCTAATTCACTCATGTAATTTGTTCACCTGTGTTGCTTCACTGTTAGGATACAGCATGTTATCTGACATTCCCCGCGGGACTCAAGCCTTGTTTTAGCTTATTCAATAATAATACGTAATCGCACAGCATAGTATCTTGCAAGTTTAATGCCTTACTGTGGCAGCACACATTTAATAATCACGCAGTACCAAGTGCACAGGCGAACGTGACGTCCTCCCCCCGTTAATGTTGCCTGTGTATGGTAATAAATTAAGTGCTTGTTTATGAAGCTCGTTAAGCGCTTGCCACGTTATTTCCGCTAACTGCTAACATACAATTCTTTTTATTTTTGCAGAAATGTTGAAGGTTTTTTATTGGAAGGATGGAACTACCGTTAATACAAAGGTCATTCATTTATTTGCAGTTAGGGAAGAGCAATTTTTGCACTACGCATGTGCGTCAGTAAAGCTGCTTTTAAGAATATGGCGTAGTGCTACCTGCAAATACCTGTATTCTCATAGGAATTCACTAAACGCCGTTTTCTCTTCCGTACATCATTGTAAGTCATAAAACTACCCCTGATGACCATATATTTATGGCCTTTTTGAATTAAATAGGTAATTTATTACACATGCCCTACAGGAAATTCCCAAAGTTAATTAATTATTTCAAAGACAAAAACTATATTGGGCTTGAACTTGAATGTACCAATGAACGAATCGCAGTTTTGGCTGAGAAGAAAGCAAGGTGCCAAAATAACAGAGGCTTAGTTGTAGAATAAACTAGCAAACCGTAATTGCAGTAATTTTTTCAGTGTTATTCTCCATCTTTCTTTATATAACCGGAAGCTCTGTGTTTAACTATAATTGGAAATTAAGCTCTGTGTAATGATTTTCCCCCTTCACTCCTCTAGGTTATATATTTTCCGCTTGCCTTCCCACCAGTGGATTTTAAATTAAAACTAAAACTTAAAAAAATCCCTTTGCTTCAAATTTGATTTTTTTATATTAAGTTCGAATTAATTTACTTTACAATACTGTTTTACACGAAACACATTATTGTAAACCTAGCAAGTGACTTTCGTTTAAAAGACTGATTACTTAAGATGTTGTCTTAAATTTTTTCAAATGTAGTCATACACACTAGATTAATCAGAAAATGTTTTTACGGGATAAGAATTACGAGTGGATTTTCCTCCTTCAGATATTTAATTTCAACTAATCAGTGCAGCAAAACTAACAGTACATTTTAAAAAAACCACCACAAATAACGTGGTTTATTGTGACAACTAAATTTTTAAGGAGCTAGATTTTCTAGTTTATCAATAGTTTTTAATATAAGGATTAACGATATTATACCAAATCTGCTGTTACTGCATACGACTAAGCTATTATTTCAATTAATTGGAAACATTGTACAGATTGCCATAGAGCTTCTGCAATTAATGCCAGTATATTTATAACAATGCTGTGAAATCACATTTTAATGTATATTTACAACGGGGGAGTATAAAGTTTAGATCGGGCTGGTAAGAAAACAGTTACGAGAAAATTAATTGTAAATGTCCTAAAAATATAATGCATAAACAAAAAACAACTAATTTAACCTGTGACGCAAAAAAAAAGCAATAACATTTTAAACAGATTTAAAACAAGAATTTAGTAATATAACTTATAGGCCTACTTTCGTCTAAATAAATGCAAAGACTTTTTTATGAAGTTCTTAAAAGCTTAGATGTTAGGTAGGTCTTGACGTCTCGTAGACGGAAATATTATTATCAATGAAACACGAAACATATGCATTAGTAGTGAGACAATTACAAATACACACGTGCCTTACCCGGTATTTGAACCCAGAAAACCTCGTACCATAAGTTAGCGTGCAATAAAATGCACTGCCAAGGACGGATTCGGATCATCAACTTCGAATATGATCAGTCTAATGTTTTAAATGATGCGGTTTAGTAACCTAAAATATTTACATAACCGTAATTTTAATAAAAAAAGCGTCTGAGCCACTTAAAGTGCGTATGTTTCCGTGGCTTACCGTAGCTTTACTTGTGTGAAGAATTTGGTGGAAATCGGGTTAATAGGTCTCTCTAATATGACATAAAAACTTTGTTTTCTTATTCTGTGCTTTCTTACAAAATTGCTTAAAAGGGTTCAGTATACGATGCAATAATCAATGGAGAAACACACGCCACTCCAGTTTCTATGTGAATCTGTGAAATTTGAAGACCTATATACCTTTGACTTGAACAGGCAATAGTTCCTTCGAACTGAAGCGTGCGTTGGCCTTATACACTTTATACTGAAATACAATTTACGCAAACATATTTGTAAATATTCAGATCTGCACAACGTCATACCCAGCCAACGTACTAAATCCTATGAAATTTTACTGGCTGTTTCGTTTCCATCCTTTACAATCACATTTGTCTGTTACATTTTAAGATCAGATTTCACTATAAGAATATGTAAAGAAAATTTATTGGATTCAATAACTTTCATTCTACATATCCTAGAGACCCTACCTAAACATGTATTTGGTTGCTGTTCCAGCGAGTGATTAGTTTTACCAAAGGCCAAATTGCACGCTACCCGGCCTTCCGTCTATGTAGGCTTGTTATTAACAAAGTAGTTGAAGACGTTCCTAATTATCCGTGATATAATTTACAAAGTTTAAAATGTGCCTGAATTTGATATGTATTTTACCCAAATCCATTAACAACTGCATACAAGTTGGTTAACATTAGTAATTGCGTAAACATGCTCTCTTTGTACAAAATTAATTTTTAGACGGTAAGGGGCTATGGAAATATTCATAAATACATTCACAATATTTCATTTTTAAATCTTTCTACTTGTGGGATTAATACGTCTTCTCGTTATTTTGTAAAATAGTGGAAAGGGGGCGTTGAGTATTTCACTTAAAATTCATATTGCTGTGGGTTGAGAGGTTAGTAGTAATGCTGAGCAATGTTATTTGGCAACCAAAAAATAAAATTAGACACAGTATACTCGTCCCATCCTACCAACCTAACACAAAAAATAAATANTTATTTGGCAACCAAAAAATAAAATTAGACACAGTATACTCGTCCCATCCTACCAACCTAACACAAAAAATAAATACTTAAAAGCATAAAAATATTTCAAGTTTTGTATATTTCGGTTTTTCCTTTTTTGAACTCAGGGCAGATGCTCATGAAGCCTTGGCATAAACATCGAAATATCATCGCCATCCAGCATGGTCATTATTAACAACTCCTCGCACTTTTAATAAAATTTAAGACAAATTCATATTTGTAGATTATAAATTTTTTTTCTTTAATTATGCACCGTTTACGCGATATTCAAAATATGAAGCTCGCCCTTTCATATGGCTCTAAATGCACTTTTCTGACAGATTTGTTCAATTTCTACAGGACAGATTCTAGTGACATCCTCTCTTTAGGTTGCTGACCGAGTACAGAGAAAGTAACGCTCGACTTGTTGATATGGTAAAAGTTGTTAGTCCAAATATGGCTGAATGACGTNGACCGAGTACAGAGAAAGTAACGCTCGACTTGTTGATATGGTAAAAGTTGTTAGTCCAAATATGGCTGAATGACGTGTCTAAAAAACGGTCGGTTTTATGTTATCGACTAGTTTGGTCGGCTATGAAACACTCCCTTCGTAATACGAGGGGCCGCGGTGGCTGAGCGGTTAGTCTTCTCGTCTCCCACAAAGGCGAACCGGGTTCAATTCCCGGCCGGGTCACTCCNGCCGCGGTGGCTGAGCGGTTAGTCTTCTCGTCTCCCACAAAGGCGAAACGGGTTCAATCCCCGGCCGGGTCACTCCCGGATTTTCGCATGTGGGAATTGTGCCGGGTAATTGCACTGGTCTGCGGGTTTTCTCTGGGATCTCCCGTTTTCCCNGCCGCGGTGGCTGAGCGGTTAGTCTTCTCGTCTCCCACAAAGGCGAACCGGGTTCAATTCCCGGCCGGGTCACTCCAGGATTTTCGCATGTGGGAATTGTGCCGGGTAATTGCACTGGTCTGCGGGTTTTCTCTGGGATCTCCCGTTTTCCCCNGGATTTTCGCATGTGGGAATTGTGCCGGGTAATTGCACTGGTCTGCGGGTTTTCTCTGGGATCTCCCGTTTTCCCCACCCTTTCATTCCGGCGCTGCTCTATACTCACCTCAATCATCCTCATCGGCTCTCAAGACCTCGCGTTTAAGAGCCACCCAAATCTGTTCACTCGCTCACTAACTCGTAATACGATGCGGACAGCTCGAAATTTAGAATAAGTACCCAAAATATAGTCTACCNGTTCACTCGCTCACTAACTCGTAATACGATGCGGACAGCTCGAAATTTAGAATAAGTACCCAAAATATAGTCTACCAATGGATTATAACTTATAGGAAAACTCTCCCATGCTGGATTTTGGCATGTCTATTAATACTCACGTCATTATAAATTTACAATATCGATTATTCACAAACCTCTTTTACTGTCTCAGCAGGATTTATTTGATGTCATGGAAAAAAACGTATGCATGTCGGGATTCATCTTGTTAGGAAAAACTATATACTAGATATACAACTCCGTAAATGTACCAGATTGTGCATACCTGAATTCTGACACAACTCAAAATATGCAAAATCCTTTTGACTTCATAATCATTCATTCGTCGTCTTGGGATGAAACGCAATTACTAAAGTTGCCTTCTGGGAAGACCTCACACATTTTTGCTAAAATAAGCTGCTTTTGATGATAGGGCCAGTCTTTGAAGACCAAGCATCACATTTTCATGGCTTGAGTATATGGGATCCAGTACTCGCTTAAGGATCAGAGACATTCTATTTCTGATCAGCCAAAATGTGATACAACGTATCAAATAAGGAACAGTTTTCCCACATTTATACGCACCTTGTAGCGAAAAGGANTCAGCCAAAATGTGATACAACGTATCAAATAAGGAACAGTTTTCCCACATTTATACGCACCTTGTAGCGAAAAGGAACAGACACTTAGGTAAACGATGGATTTCGAAAATCACGCTTCAATTCAATATTGTTTTTACTGGAAGTATTTAACTGTTGCGATAATGCTATTTTATCAGTTGACAAAAACCGTGTTAGGTTGACAGTTTTCTTGACGTTTTATAGAATATGGAATGGATATGAACGACTAATCTTCATTGTTTGTATCTACATAGTTTCATAATCTGCAGGTATTACACATAATAACAATTTTCATTTATGGCTGTTAAAACTTTTACCTTCCTATGAAATAGTAAAAATTTCTTTAAAGCATTTATTTTTATTTGTACTTTACTTATCCATATATAAATTTTCCAGGTAATTTTATTATGTTTTTCTGTGGTTCAGTGAATGCGGGAAAGTACTTCATAGTCGACAAATTTTCGTAAAAAAATTTCCTGTTTTCATTAATCGCATATTTCTTCACAACTTGCGCAAAACAGTGCTAGTAATTATTATCAAAATTCCTTGAAAAAATTACACAAAATTTTCAAGTGTCACTTTTTTGTAAACTCGTTGCTTGAAATTGGTTTTCATAAAATTCGATAAAATCTGTGTCGCGTTCCACGCAGTACAAATGANTTGTAAACTCGTTGCTTGAAATTGGTTTTCATAAAATTCGATAAAATCTGTGTCGCGTTCCACGCAGTACAAATGAGTGAAGAGATCTGAACGGCTCTTAACATCGAGGTCTTGAGAGTCGATGAGGTTGAAGTGAGGTGAGTATGGAGCAGCACCTGAATGAAGGGGTGGAGGAAACGGGAGATCCCCGAGAAAACCCGCCGACCAGCGGCATCGTCCGGCACAATTACCACTTGCGAAAATCCGGAATGAACC
>NQII01005055.1:58745-116485 GCA_002778355.1 Clitarchus hookeri | reverse complement strand
TTTCAGATAATGAAATAAAAAAATTATCGTAAAATATGGGCTTAAGCACGGCTTTCAAAAATTCTCAACTAACCAAGAATAGCCTAGAGCAATGCACTTGTCCCATCTACTCATCCACTTTCGGAATACGTACTGAAATAAATTTTTTTGATATGTGCTTTAAAATCGCATCTAAAGCCTTCGCCGCATAAGTTCAAGTGTCGAATCGTCGCTTTTTGATGTCTGTTTTTTAAGCAGTTGGAAACAAAAAAAAAAAATCAGACAGGGCCGGATATGAACTTTAGAAAAGGGAGTGGGGCGTAAAGATACATTTCTCCACCAAAACCATGGTAACAGCTGTCGCCTACGGACATCTGCGGTACCAGATATCGTAGAGTAACCACAAGCTCTATGAAGATTTCAAAGCGTTTCCGAAGCAGTCTTGTTTACCAGAGTACAACACTTTTATTGCGTACCATCGCTCTCGTCTTTGCAACAACGTACACTTTAGAGGCAACTCGAATTGTAACCGCGTTCAAATCGCTGATTACAGAGAACGGTTGGGTTCAGACAAGTTACGTACCTAATAATAAATGAATTTGCTTACAGATTCATCATGTTCCCGGAATTTTTTTAAACACATTCACAGTCTTTACTGAACTACCCATCGTATTTACTTCAAGATTTCCAGAACTATTTTGTTAGTTAGCCATACATTATTCTGTTTCCTGTAAAATATTTCAACGAAGTAAACTCACTCAGTTTTGAATAATTTTGTACCGTGGAATTTTGTGGTGCCTATTTCAGCTTTATTCTTCCGTTGGGCGGATTAGGGTCGCTAGTTGTTATGACAGGTAACAAATTGTGGCTGTGTTTGCCTGATTCCAGTTACGGTGGAAACCCTACGCCGTGNCGCTAGTTGTTATGACAGGTAACAAATTGTGGCTGTGTTTGCCTGATTCCAGTTACGGTGGAAACCCTACGCCGTGAATTACTTTATATCCAGCCTGCAGACACTTTCGAGTCTCCGATGTGAGACGGACTTAGGTGCCATCTGTGAATCCGATCTCCGAATACTTATGTAAATTAGGGGAGGTTAGTTGAAACAACCCTTCACTCGGGTACGATCAGTGCCGTAGCCATGGCAGGTGAGGGATAAGGGAGGTAGATTTGTAAGCTTATCCACTCGTGAGCACCCGTCACGCCTTAGAAATTAACGATGGAGGAATACAATCAATTATTGTTTCGGACGTGCGCCGTCACATCTGTCCGTAAGAAGGACCTCAGAGTATTGCTTTGAATACGCGGACACACAAGAAACCAAGATTACGGTCATTAAACAATTCTTATCTTAGTATGCTTTACGCTGACCGCTGAAGCGCAGTACTGGAAAAAAATCTTATGAAATATACGTATTGGCTGTTCACGGTAAAGTGAGCACTTTTGAGGTCCTGTTTACTTTTTTCCTTTTAGCAATTTTTCATCATTCCACTAATTTCTAAAATAAATATAGCCACGCAAGTAATAAACACAGTGCATATATTTCACTGTACTCGGAAGTTGACATGTATGGCTAAAATCAAATATATTTATTGACTGTCATTCTAAATGAAAGGGATTCNCACTGTACTCGGAAGTTGACATGTATGGCTAAAATCAAATATATTTATTGACTGTCATTCTAAATGAAAGGGATTCCAAAAGAGTTCACTTTACCTATACCAAAAAAATATTCACTTCTCTTTACTTGCAAACTTTTGACTTCCTCATAGAATTCCTTGGCAGGCAAACCACGTGTATCGAAAACTCCAGTTCTGACTAAAATGGTTAGCTTTCAGAAACATTTTATATTTATAGCTGCGGTGGGCAATACTTGTGAAAATATGTTCGAAAGCATTATTTCATAGGGTAAAAAGCTGTATGTTTTAATGTCACTAATCGACAAGATTTTCGTTTATAATTTTCTCCAATTAGTTTTCATTTCAGAGCTATTCTAAAATCGTGTAGCAGCGTGACGTCACCAAAATTCATGATGCATATCGAGCCCAAACGTGAATTACAAGGGAAAAGCTATATTTTACTATTTACCTGATAGCATGACTACTTAACATTTTCGAAATTGGTGTACACAAAGGTGGAAAAATTTATGTTGTCTGCTGTAGCCGGCATCATCAAATCAACATCAATTTACTGTATAGACTATTCACGGTAAAGTGAGCACTTTTGAAAGCCCTCTCATTTGGAATAATAGTCAATAAATATATTTTATTTTAGCTTTAGACATTAACATTCGAGTGCGGTGGAATATACACATTGTGTTTATTACTTACATGGTAACATTTATTTAAAAAGGTGGTTAAAGGATAAACAAGAAGTATGAGCCTACTTTCCTCAACATGGGTGCAATTAATTTTTAAATAATTTCTTAAAATCTGATTTGGCAGGAAGGACTTGACTTCTCTTTAAAAGCAATAACTTTAGAAAAAAAAAGCAGAAACTAATGCAACAGTAGTGAGACAATAATAAATACACAGATGCCTTACCCGAGAGTTGAACCCAAAAAAACCTCGTACTATAACCTAGCGTGAAATCCACTGCATTTCGGAGGTTGCATTCGGAGCATCAACTTCGAATTGAATAAGTCTAATGTTTCGAATGATAGAGTTTATAACCAAAAATATATACAGNCACTGTACTCGGAAGTTGACATGTATGGCTAAAATCAAATATATTTATTGACTGTCATTCTAAATGAAAGGGATTCAAAAAGAGTTCACTTTACCTATACCAAAAAAATATTCACTTCTCTTTACTTGCAAACTTTTGACTTCCTCATAGAATTCCTTGGCAGGCAAACCACGTGTATCGAAAACTTCAGTTCTGACTAAAATGGTTAGCTTTCAGAATCATTTTATGTTTATAGCTGCGGTGGGCAATACCTGTGAAAATATGTTCGAAAGCATTATTTCATATGGTAACNGTGAAAATATGTTCGAAAGCATTATTTCATATGGTAACAAGCTGTATGTTTTAATGTCACTAATCGACAAGATTTTCGTTTATAATTTTCTCCAATTAGTTTTCATTTCAGAGCTATTCTAAAATCGTGTAGCAGCGTGACGTCACCAAAATTCATGATGCATATCGAGCCCAAACGTGAATTACAAGGGAAAAGCTATATTTTACTATTTACCTGATAGCATGACTACTTAACATTTTCGAAATTGGTGTACACAAAGGTGGAAAAATTTATGTTGTCTGCTGTAGCCGGCATCATCAAATCAACATCAATTTACTGTATAGACTATTCACGGTAATGTGAGCACTTTTGAAAGCCCTCTCATTTGGAATAATAGTCAATAAATATATTTTATTTTAGCTTTAGACATTAGCATTCGAGTGCGGTGGAATATACACATTGTGTTTATTACTTACATGGTAACATTTATTTAAAAAGGTGGTTAAAGGATAAACAAGAAGTATGAGCATACTTTCCTCAACATGGGTGCAATTAATTTTTAAATAATTTCTTAAAATCTGATTTGGCAGGAAGGACTTGACTTCTCTTTAAAAGCAATAACTTTAGAAAAAAAAAGCAGAAACTTATGCAACAGTAGTGAGACAATAATAAATACACAGATGCCTTACCCGAGAGTTGAACCCAAAAAAACCTCGTACTATAACCTAGCGTGAAATCCACTGCATTTTGGAGGTCGAATTCGGAGCATCAACTTCGAATTGAATAAGTCTAATGTTTCGAATGATAGAGTTTATAACCAAAAATATATACAGNCATTCGGAGCATCAACTTCGAATTGAATAAGTCTAATGTTTCGAATGATAGAGTTTATAACCAAAAATATATACAGGTACTTTATTGTGAAAATAAGTGACTGAGCCACATAAAACACATAAGTTTACATGGCCTGCCATAGCGCTACTTGTGAGAAGAATTTGTTGGAAATATTTTTTGTCCATGAGATATGACATAAAAAACTTTATTTTATTATTCGATGCTATCGTACAAAATTGGCAAAAAGAGGCTCTATATATGATGCTTCTAGTGTATAGCGTCTACATACAAATGTTGGTTAAATTTGGTTTAATTTTTTAATATACATGTAAAACTTACCTAGATGATTTATGAAGCTGCGATTTTGAACATCGTTGCCTGACTCATTATATCATGGAAGTATACATGGCCTTCTGTAGCATTTATGGTATGTACAATTTCGTACAAATTTAATTGAAATATTCCAGTTTAACATTTTGTGGGAATCGGTTGATTGGTCCTCGAGACATTGCATAAAACCTCCATAATATTCATGTGGCGAACTTCTTAAATGGAGGTCAAAAAAGAAATGTAATAGCAATTTCGATGATTGTATACTGCGGATAAACTAAGTTTCGTTACAATACATTACATNTCAAAAAAGAAATGTAATAGCAATTTCGATGATTGTATACTGCGGATAAACTAAGTTTCGTTACAATACATTACATAGTTTCGTAGGTATCGCCCACAAAACTCAAATTATTTTGCAGCTGCCATTCTGGTAATACGTGAATCACACTTGAAAAAAAACACATTTTTTATTATGGCCTATCACAGTTCAACATCTTCGGCAAATTTTGTAAAAGTGGGTTGATGGTTTCCCGAGATACGAGGTTAAATTATTTTTTTTTATTGGTAGAGCTATTTTACAAAATGGCAGAGAGATGAGGCNTCAAAAAAGAAATGTAATAGCAATTTCGATGATTGTATACTGCGGATAAACTAAGTTTCGTTACAATACATTACATTGTTTCGTAGGTATCGCCCACAAAACTCAAATTATTTTGCAGCTGCCATTCTGGTAATACGTGAGTCACACTTTAAAAAAAAACACATTTTTTATTATGGCCTATCACAGTTCAACATCTTCGGCAAATTTTGTAAAAGTGGGTTGATTGTTTCCCGAGATACGAGGTTAAATTATTTTTTTTTATTGGTAGAGCTATTTTACAAAATGGCAGAGAGATGAGGCTCTGCATAGACAAAATTAATGATTTTAATAGGCACTGTCAGCATAGAAAGGTAAGTTGGAATTTGTTTCGTTAATAAAATACACTGTTCTTAAATATTTAAATAGCACCAGTTTAAACATAAGTGCCTTACCTACATAAAACATACCTGTTTACACCACCTGCTGCAGTGCTATTTGACTGTCAAATTTGAAAGGAATCTGTGTATTGGTTCCCGAAATATGACAATAAAAACTTTATTTACTCTCATTGCTCTATATTACAAAATAGAGGACGAAATATGATCTATGTACATACAGTTTTTATCTGTAGTATCTACTGCCAGCATACAAAATTTAGTTGAAATCGATTAAATAGTTTCGACGATGTAGCATTCTAAGCTAAAAAATCGCTATATGGCCGCCATTTAGAAAATAAGTGTCTGGAATGCTTAAAACATACCAGTTAACATAACCGGCATCAGTTCTACTTGTTTGCCAAATTTGGTAGGAATCAGTTAATTATTTTACGAGTTATGACATAATAACATTAATTATTTGTATGGCGCTAGCTTCCAAAATAGCCGACAAAAGCAGTTAGTTTTTGGTACACATGATGCTTGTTATATATATTTTCAGAGTACCAAATTTGGTTGAAATTGGTTAAATGGTATGGCAGATAAACCAAATAAATTTTAACACTTCTATTGCCACCATTTTGAAAATAACTAATCAAGTTCATTACTTACGTTTACATGGCCTACCAGAGTAGTACTTACATACCAAATTGGGTGAGAATTGGTTGAATAGTTTTCAAAGTATAATGTAAAATCATTATTTTTCAATTTGTACTATCTTACAAAATAGCGGACGAACAACACTCTCAAAATTTAATTCTTACACAATGCTCTGACAGTATACAAAATTTTGTTTTAATAGGTTGAATGGTTCCCGAGATATGACATTTTACCCTAAATTTTGTAATGACCGCTATTTTGAAAGTATGTGGCCAACGTGGTCGAAAATTATAAGCCAGATGTCTTTACTAAGTATTATATGTGTGCAAAGTTTGGTGAAATTCTGTTGAATCGTTCAAAAATTGAAAAAAGAGGCACACACACTCACACAAGTACACACATTCATACACAGATGCACGTACAGAAAAACGATCTCATAAGCCTTTCTTTCCTTTGGAAAGTAGGCTAAAAAGTGACTTAGGAAAATGTATTTTAAGTTCTCACTTTACCGTGAACTGCCTAAATAAGCTTGTAACACAAACCAAGCGATTGACTCATGTGTGAAGCCATACATAAGCTATTCAATTCGTGAATGGCTCAGAGAATCGTCACTCGCACTTCTAAGTATACCACGGAAGATTCTTTTTTGTTCTGAGAGGGAATAAAGAGTTATAAAATTGCAACAAACCACATCCTTAATCCATTTTGCCAAACTGCAACAATCCGGACATTTTTTGTACCGAAAAGGTTAATCTAGCAATTGTGGAGTACTCACGATTCACTCTGTTGGTCATTATTGATGCATTTGAATAGCAAAATTTCCTTTCCTTCATTTTCGTTCTTCGTTTAACTTCAAGTTATTATATGTGATTAAATTTTAAATTGCATAGTTCTTTCCGAAATGAGGTTTGTTAAAATTTCACTTTTTTCAGAACACGCAGATAACGAAAGCATAATGATATACAGAAATGAGACCATTTTCATTGAAAATAGAATGTTATAAGCTACCTCACAATAGGAATATTTAACACAGTTTTAAATTTGTCGGGTATAATAAAAAATTTGAATAGTTATTAAATGTAGTTATCTAAATGCTTGTAAAAATAATTGTTGAGCACATTTAAACACGAATTGAAAGAACCTTAAGCTGCCTTTTCTTCAGATTTTAAAAGATTTCGTTTTCAATATTTGTGGGTTTCGGAAAAATTAAAATTAGGATTCTCACATCTGATAAGAAAAATCTACGAAAAATGTATTTTTTATTCCCTTTCATGCTTTAAAAAAACCTAAAAGCGAAATAAATAATTTTATTTATCACAAACGGTCACCTAACATTTTAAATTCAACGTTAAGACATGGAACTACTTTCCCTACGTCGTTACCAAATTTACTGGGCGTANGGGGGGGGGCGTACCGCGCGCGCACTCGCGGCCAACAGTCGAGGAACTCGTCCGACGACACGTAACGAGGGCGACCCCGCGACAATGCTATCTCTCCGCCCTGAAAGCGACGTGGGCCGGCGCTCTGTGGTGCTTGCCTGCCGAGCGCGTTGCCTACCACGGTCGGATGATAACGCACTCCTTCCCAGACACGCAGTCTCACCCAATGTCGCCAGGATGTGGGACTTGTCCCGTACTGTGGGATTTTTCTCATCAAGAATATTGGAAACGAGACAAAGGGATTCTTTGTTGNGGGATTTTTCTCATCAAGAATATTGGAAACGAGACAAAGGGATTCTTTGTTGCTTTAAACACGCGTAATATGGGACATTCCAGAAAAGAGATATTCAAAACTTAAATTTTAATTTTAAACACTTACATAAAAAACAGTCTTTTCCAACGGAGCTCTTGAAACAGCGAGAACTGAGCCAAATCAGTAAAAATAGGGAATATTGAGAAACTAATAATTACTGACAGATAATTAATTAGTGTAATGGCTGAATTTCACCGCTTTATTTGTGATACCTACTGAATGTCAAGAATTCCACTTCTATAAGTCAATTTGCTTGATTCGCCGGTCAGTGGTTGCTTATCAACTGACTTTTAGTGAACGTTGTTTCACTGGTTGATATCTCTGATTCGGACTTATAGTGTATACATACAAATATGGTATTCCTTTGGAGAAAAATTTGGTGGTCAGTTTTAAGTAACTTATTTGTGTACAATCGTGACATATAAATACTGTACGATACACGTAAATTATCACAGTCTATATTCTGTTTGTGTGTTTTGCGGTTGAGGTTCAGTATGGCATGCCTGGAAAACTGGGCATTTAAAAAGAGATCAAAGTATTTATAATGACGAAAACTGAATTAGCAAAGCCCTCCAGAACTTCCCAAACACAGGCCTCCAGGTTTAAAACTGATTTGTTCAAGGGATGCCCAAACTACGTGCGGCAAAAGTGCAGTACAAGTTAAACGTTGTGGTAATTATCTTTGAAATAGTGATCTATAAAATCAAATATAATGACCACCATACTGCTAACTGATGCCCGAACGCACAAAGGATTGTGGAGTCTAGCTTGTTGCCGAATGAATACGCGAAATGTTTGGATCTCTAATTATCACTGCGACGCAAAGCAGTTTTGCGTTCGTCAACGACACAAAACACTACTTGGCCTTAGTTCTCATTACGGCCGTTCACTTTGCGAATGCAAAGATTGCGTCGAAGATGTAAACGCTCAAAAACTTAACGCAGGAGACAAATACAGCACAAATAATTTTGCTGCTCAAGCAGGAAGAGAAAATGGCGGGTATTTTTTTCATGAGTTGCTATAACCTGGTGATTTAAAACTGTTGTAATGAAGTAATGAAGATTAGAAACATTCTTTTCGGAATGTTAACGTATTCACGCTTTGCAAATTAGTTTGAGGTTACAGAAAAAATTTATATTTGTTTTCAAAATGAGTAGTGCCTACTTATGTTAGGCTATATTTTCAAGCAGCCATGTCGCCCGTACATATCTGTCTCATTCCAAACGAGGAATAGTTTTCTAAAAAAGAATGAACAGGAAGAAAAATTAGGTAAACTTTTATTACTCTGGCGTAAAACGTACCAAATCGTAACATGAAAGTATAAAAAAAAAAACACACGCACGTTTAACGGTGATGCAAAATATAGCACAAATTGTATTAGCAGTTGTCTGAAATTACTTAAAATGTAGTGGGTCACTTCAATAAACATGCATTGCAGGCTAATGGTTAGCATCGTTGCCTTCGAACGAGACGCACAATTTATTCCCGAGTTTGTTTTCACTATTTTCTACTCTTTTACTTTAGTGGAAACTTATTTTTTCTTGTTTAAACTAGCTAGTTCTTTTAAATTGCTTCTCACTGTACACAAATATTATGAATAATTTAAAATATTTGACATTTATATTCAGATATTTATTAATTTCCTTATGTAATGTGGTTAAAAATAAGCAATGAACGTAAGTGCTGCAAATGTTATGGCGTATTTATTATGAAATAATACTAAAGGGGAGAATACTCTGTTCGTAATATTGTATTGTTTGAGTACAATTCAGGTTTCCGAATATTTAATCGCCTCAAAACATCATATCTATTCTAAGGACTCATGGTTTTTACCTGCAACTTTATGAATAGAGTAGGTTTGTCAGTGTTTATAAGCTATGACTTATCGGTACACAAGAACAACACATTTAACAATATCTGCTAAATATGAAAGATCACGGTTCACAACTTCTTCAAAATGTTAATCGATGAAATCACTATTGATAGTTAAGAACATTGTCACTAGTATTTTATCACAGCTCCCATGCTCTACGTATAATAAAGATCTTAAAACTAAAGTTCATCATCTATCGTTAGATATGGACATTGGTAAAAGTGTCCTCTTTTTTGCTCTTCAAAAAATGGCAGTATTATAGTTTTATGACATGTACAATTATTTTGAGCTCTTACCAAAGCTTACTAACTATTTGGCATTCAAAATTATTTTTGTGTATGGTATATATTTTAATTTTTATAACTCTCCTAATTTGGGTTTACAAATTTATATCCATATTTTGTTCACTTTTATCTGGTTACTGTTGTTCATCACAGAGTGTATTGCAAAAGGTCTTACGGTTATACGTTTTTGAGAAACAACATTCTAAAAACGCCACGTACAACACAAGAGAAGTATTGACGTGTGAATCGTTAGGTTAAAATTTATATTTTAAAAATAATTCCTCGTAGTTGTAAAACTATCATTTAGTTGAAAACAAAAATTATGTTAAAAATACTAATAATACAGTTTAAATTCTAACATTACAATAGACAAAAGTAGTTTGCAACTACCTTGAATTTATGACAAGAAATGTAAACACTTCTACGTGAGTGGTTAGAGCAACTCTTAAGTATAATTACTCTAATTAACACCTTCCTACAGGAATGTATGCGAGGACACCGTGACAATGTTTAGTTTGGCAAACAAGCCACCATCCTGTTAGTAAGCTTCCGACGAAGCATTGGTGGGGGGGAGGGGGGAGGGCAAGATGGGAGAGATCGTGTCAACAAAAGCCATCCTGCAGGCGGTGCGTGTTAGCGCAAGAAACCTGCGAGGTTTCCTCTAGAAGGTGGTTATCAACGGCTGTGAGCAGAAAAAATAAAAAATAAACGTTTAGAAAACAATTCTTTAACCCTTCCAGTCCCGCACTGATTTACGTTTTCGAATGTTGCAACAAAGTAAAACTCTAAGTTCTTGTTGCACTTATCCTGATTAAACAGTTTCTTCAATCACGCAACCAGTGAAATATGAGATTGGTGCTTAAGACATCGCGGAAACCACTCGAAAACTGAGTTGTGGAAATGCCGACAAATTGCATTAACCACAGGGAAGTAACTGACTGCATTGGGCAATGATCCTAGCTGTGTACAGCACTTTTCATGCATTTACTTCCTCTGCAACACGTACACTGCAGCGGGCACAAGGGTTCAAAGAGTTCATACAGTACGTAAAGGAATAATTTAATGTTAATATACTGTCTGGTTAATCACAGAAGACAAAATTAGTGCTAACATGCTTCCTTTGGGTTATAAATATCAGGAGTAGGCGGTCATTTTCAGCATACTTAGAAATCAGTATTTTTACTATCATTTTCATTTTCAAATTTCATTTATACCTGATTTTTAATGACCAATTTCAATGAACCTATTACTATTAAAAATATATTGCCAGAAATGTTTGTATAATTAAAAGTGAAATATCACACCGTTAAAGAACAATGTTTTTGCAACATACAAAAATTATCAGTATCTCAATTTCTCTTACAAAAAAGTTTATAAGGTATTTACTTGTCAAAATAAGACGTGAGTTATATTCATTCAACAACAACGTGTTGTAAAATTTTATGAACTTGTAATGTTAAAAAATGTATCCCTACATTGAAAATATTTGCTGCTGTTTCAAAAATTATGTGTTACCTTGTTGCCAAGATCTTTTACGCAACACTGCAAGTAATGGTAGTTAATTTTACCGCACATTACTCTGGAATTTTTAGGCCTAAACCAAGCGAGTACTTCAGGAACGTTTATTTGAAATTTGGAGATAGATAATCTATGTTTTATGTTTAACAATTTCATTCCAATTTTAGGCAAGTGTCTGCATGTTGCACACAAAGGTTATATTTGACCGTTACTGTACTATGCAAGGCTCAGCAGTGTTATCAACTTAGCGAACTTTCTGCTAAATTTGGAGGAATTTAAAAATAACATTTGGCCGAGAAATATTCAATTTAGCGGGCAGCGGAAATTTTAGCGAAATATAATACGATTTAATAAATATTGGTATTTTATATGTCAAAGTTCCAAAACTTTTTTACATGTGTCACCAAAAAATTGAAAAAAATATATATAGTTAATGCAGTGTTACTATAATAAAACTACTCTATTTATTGAAATTTAATATTTAGCTAAGGTTTCTCTTATAAATGATCATTTCCAATCAATTTTATCTGAATTTTTGGCAATTTTTCTAGATTAAGCGGGAATTTAGCGGCGTTTATGTGAACATTTGGAGGATTTTCGAAATTGGAATTGGTTACACTGTGATAAGTGCCCAATGATCTTCCCTGCTGATAATTGATTAGTAAACCGTACTACTATTATAGTTTATGATTGGTTAATTGATCACCGAACACAAAACCTCCAACTTACTGGTCGTGATAACAAAACAAGTTGTTTGCCAACTTAATTACAGCACGCATAAAAATATTCATTATTTGCAAGAACATAAAACAGAAATTTATGTGGGAACGAAGGGGTTAATGAAACAACGTGTTGTGAAACTAAATTATTTCACGTGTAGTATTACAAGAACATTTTTTGTACCATGATTTCCAAGAATTGTTTGTAAAACGTACAAAACATTTAATGGCGTAGTTTAAAAAAAAATACTGCTTTTAAGAATAAAACGTTTTTCTGTTTGGTTGCCAAGGCGTCGTGTTCGTGTTACAAGAAGGCCGGACTAGTGGTGGTTCGCGCCCAAATGATTAATTATGTTATTTTATTCGTGGCTCAACGTCTATTTGACAACGGGGTCACGATAAAGCGAATCACTGTAGGTATTGTCGTACGGAGGGGGAAAAACCTCCTTCCACCCAAAAACACCCTACACAATCTACCTTTCCCGCAAATAAAAGAGGAGAAACAGAGAAAACAAGCACGGTTGTAATATTAGATAGCAAAACAAACCTAATTGTTATATTTGTCTTGTAAGTTGTAATGTAAAAAGGGGTTTTATTCTGCATATATATATGTATAAGTTATAGCATTCCACCATCCTGATTGCTGATTAGTATTTAATTTTGTTGGATTATTCGATTTGGAAGATCTCTATATCCTGTCCTCCGCCGAAACGCTATCCTGCTTGCGCCCCTGACTATAGTGACATCTGATTTTTGCGATAAGAATTCCACGCAGGATATAAACCGATATATAACGTGCCTTCAAGCAGTTACCCTCTGATTATTGGCAGCACGTCGTTGTAAGAAATGTAACGGAGTAACGCTACGTCACGTCGATCATGCGCACTAACGTTGTCAAAGACGTTGCCCGTTGACGGCAGCCCGAGGAAGCGTTATACTCCGCGACGCGGGTGCTGGGTGGTTTCGGCGAAGGTCGGAACTATACTGAGCGCGCGGCGTTTCCTTCCACCTAGCGGCGGCTGGGGCGACTGAGACGGGGTCGCCTTGTGACGTCAGCGCCGCCTTTGAATTGAATTGGATGAAGATCGGCGTCCGTTTCGAGGATGTTCTCCACAGCTTTGGGGTGGACGGTGGTTGCGAAACCTTCAATATAAATACTCTGGCAAACTAAGCGACGGCGGACACTCGGGGGGAGGTCACACCTAGGGGTTTGGTCTCACTTCAGGACACGTAAATTTGGGAATGTAGGATTTATTTGGGAAATTGTGCCAGTTAAGTAATTGTACATATTTATGTAACTATATATTTTTATTTTAACCCCCAAATTTTATAATGTTTTAATGTAATTTGGGGAATTATAATATTTAAATGTTTTGCATAAATTTTGTAAAAGCAATTATTTGAAAACTGTTTGTNCTATATATTTATTTTAACCCCTAAATTTTATAATGTTTAAATGTAATTTGGGGAATTATAATATTTAAATGTTTTGCATAAATTTTGTAAAAGCAATTATTTGAAAACTGTTTGTATTTTTCTTGTGGTGGAGGAAGACAAAACAAGAGGAGAAGTGCCCTGAAATAAAATTTAAAAAAGGGAAATTAATGTTTTTCACTTTCTGCAGTCACCCTCTGCAACTATCAAGTGCTGCTACTGCATAAACTCTTCCATCATTTTTATTCGCCTCCGATTTATGTGCATCATGGATGATAGGGTTGTGGAGTCGGGGGCGAGTTTTATACATGTGGCAGGGTGGTCTGGTGGTCACTAAGGGCCCTATGTTGCAAAACGCATAGACGTTAAGGTGTTTGGTTGGGCCCAATCAGACTTACTTTACTCCGGTACCAAAACGTCTGCGATTCTNTCAGACTTACTTTACTCCGGTACCAAAACGTCTGCGATTCTCGGACAGGCAGCTAAAACGCCTAGCAGTAAAAAAAAATCATCCAATCGTGAAAGTGAAGCTGAGCTAAAGTGTTTTGAAATCCAAATAGAGAGGAACTCCATTCGCGAAAATCTGTTGTCCCTGCGGATAATGCTGTCCGAACAATCGGCGTAGCGGAGAACGAAGCGGCCATTGCAGCATTCGGGGGAAGTAGTTTTGAAAAAAAACACATGGCAAGAAGAAACGAGGATGGCCGGACCGGGAATCGAAACCGGATTCTCCTGAACGCGCGTGTGTTTTCACCGCGTCATCTCGCACATATTCATGTGCGCGAGTGAAAAAAAAAAAAAAAAAAAGGATTCGTATGAGGGGAGTCTGCTACCCTACCCAAGTGACAAACCTGTCTCGGCTGCCAGTCCGAAAAATGGACGATGTGAGACGAGGTGTATAAGCAGCGGAATGAAGTCGGGGAGCAAACGGGATATCTCCAAGAAAACCCCCACTTATCACTGCAGTGGCCACCGTACTCACCACACGAGAGCCTTCCGTGCGAAATTCTTTTCCCTCCAGAGCGTGGGATCGAATAGGGGACCTCAGAAGTTGGAGGTCAATGGCTAACCACCTTAGTCAACCGCGGGTCCACGCCACGTGTGTGGATATTGGCGTAAATGTTATTAAATATTGCTTGTAGTGGTACTCGTATTTGGCAACCAATTTCAAAGAATTTTTTTCCTGCTCACTACAGAAATCCATTCGAAATTTTCTGTAGGCAAAGAAAATAATTTGTTTGGGGCTGTTTTCTTTACAGTATCACAATATTGCTTTGATTCAAAGAGAAGGTTAGATAAATTTTTTCTGTAGATGTTTTCGTTTACTACCAACATTACTTTCCTTTATCGCAAAGAAGTAAACCTTCTTTGGAATGATTTTGTTCACAGTATAGTAAAATTGCTTCGTACTAAAGGTAAAAGTGTAGCGATATTAAAGGTTTTCTGTCGTACATCGTAGTTTTCAGCACGTAACTGTTGTCACGACGCAGAAATTCATGAACCTATATATTTTGCAGTTACGAAACTGCAACTAAGCAAACATAAAGTCCTCCTGCAAACGTTTAACGTCATTATGAAGTACAGTGATTTTACAAATCTCTTACCTCAATTATTCCCAAGAGGTAACATATTGTGGCCCATGTTACTACCTGGCAGTACGTACCTTTCAATAGAAACCTGGAATCAAGGTGAAGGGCGCTGGCATATTAAAACGTGGGGTGCGGGTTCAAGTCTCGAAAGCGTCGTAATTTGTTTTGTGAATACAATTTTGAATGTTTTTTTTACTTCTGTCTTATTTTCTAATCATGATTGTTCTTGAGAGTGAAAAGTTTCTTCACAGTGTAACTGACACTACCACACAGGCGTCTGCTAAACTACTGTAACGACAGTGCAAGGTCGCCATAGTCATTACTATGTAGATCAAACAAAAATTATGTTTGTGGCAAGCCTACTTTGCAGTGGTTCATATTGAAACAATTTATCCTTGCGGAAATATTACGTGTTGCAACAAAGAAAGCGTTTTTCCAGTGTGAAGGTGCAGACACGTCCATCAGATGTCCTGCCATCTATTACGCGCAAGGCTTTGAACTAACGTGCAATCTTCCCATCGGAAACTCGCATCCATGGGTTTTTTTTTTTAGTGGTGGTGCTGTCATTTTATGGTGTAATAATAACAATGAAGATGTGCTGCAGGTTGATATGTTATCTGAAGTACTCTCTACGAAAGTTTTCGTACCAAAAAAAGTAAGTTTTCAACCATTGTCACCGCATTATAAACGGGAATAAAAAATGGAAACTTTTCTATCAGTATTTTAATGAACTTTTTTTATTGCCGAAAACAACCTGGAAAAAAAAAAAGAGCAATAATATTCTAGGAACGAAACAACAACATAGCTTAAATTAAACGTTTTTCTTGACCAGTTTGTTGCCTGTCGCTCATTAGTTCATGTTTTGTTGACTGATATGTTATTCTGTGGTTCCTGGATTGGTTTCATTCTTTTTATAATGTCTTTTGTTTCTTTGTTTTGTTCCTCGGTTTTTTTCGGGCAATGAATTCATTTAATTTTTTTTAAACTTACAATATAAATCTCATTAAAATTAAAAGATAAAACTGAATTTATTCTTTGGACGTGTATAGATTCTTCTGTGATTCCGTTCCAAGGTAAACCGCAGAGACTGCCGTTTGAAATGCATGCAGTAATAGGCGGGTATTTTTTTTTTTCGAAAGTTATCTACCGTGCACCAGCTATATCAACCATAGCACGTACCTGCAATAGTAAACGTAATTACATTTGGTATCATCTTATGTTCAATTATTTTTGTGTGATTTTTATTTATATATATATATATTTATTTGTATTATGTTTAATGGCGTAGTAAGGCAAGAATATCTTTTCTTTCACAGTACCACGCATTTATAATACAAAATAACAATAAGATTAAAAAAACTCATTAAACACACAAACACGTAATACAAAAGGTAATGACTATGAATTAAAATCACAACTTCATACCCATTCACACAGTTATTGCATGATATAAATATAACTATGGTGAATAATTACTGATGAGCTAGCGTTAACGAATATATGTACACTGAAGTTGTGAAAGTTTTGACCGACTCTACTTAACGTGAGATGAAGTTCCAAGANGCGTTAACGAATATATGTACACTGAAGTTGTGAAAGTTTTGACCGACTCTACTTAACGTGAGATGAAGTTCCAAGACGTTTCAGAGGCGACAGCTATTAACACTTATTGAGCCGGGGTAGAAATTATCCCTGTGCTGGGGAATGCCAAATTCATTTACTGTACGAGAACGAGTTTCGTGATTGTGATAGGAAGATATAAATTGAGAACGGGAGGCAAGGTGGAGTGGATGATCGGTTCGCAGCACATTAGCTAACGGGAGTAGGGTGTGATGGTTGCATCTATTGTCTAGATCAGTATTTCCCAAAGTATGGGTCGCGACCCACTGGTGGGTCGCAGACTAAAGTTTGGTGGGCCTCGAAAAATATAATTTCATACATAAACATATGCATGAGTTATAAATGGTGTAATTAGGAGCTGCACACATGCAATGTAACTGTCAATCAGACGTAAAATACTACGCAGCGTACGCAGTGACAAGAAATGAAGTGGACACTAAAGCTGTAATGGGAATAAATAGAAAAAAATAATGCATCCTTCGCATTGACAAATCTGATTTCTTACAACCAAAATGATTTTTAAACTAAACAAGTAATATAACACATTGAGTAATGCTGTTTGGTAGGCATATTTTTCATTAAAATAGTTCTTTAATACTTCAACTTTTTCAACTATTTTATTAATCCTACTACCATTCACTTCCTTACGCTACATAAGAAATACAATGTGAACATGATGGAACAGCGAAAAGGTACGTTTCTCGCATAAGGCATTAAAGTGGGTCCTGAACTTTGGCATTTTTTAAAATGTTTCTTGGTTCATAGAACTTTGGGAATCACTGGTATAAATTAAGGCAAGAAAGTTTTTTTTGTAACAAAGGGTCACATGTTCGCTAGTTTATAAAATAATATACAAATCGCACACACAAATTCTGTAACCTTTGCAGCCTCTTGGAAGAAAGAGTTACCTTCAAATCGTTATAAACTACGTCGAAATAGTCAAAGTGGGGACATATAAGCGCTTTAACAAGTATCTGCTTAAGTGATTGTAGCTGGAAATTTTTAAAACTTTTAAGTGAATGAAAGGCAGAAAATACCTTTTTGCACACAACAGTGTAGAGGAAACACACGAAATAGCAAATAAGGAATAAAAAACACCATAAATGTGCCATAACGACAAGCTGACATATTTACAAGACGCATCTCACAAATATCGCATCAATAAAAAAATAATTGTTTTATTTAAATAATCGTGGATTTTCAACTACGCGTTTTTATAGCACTCGCTTAAATGTTAATTTTTAAGACTGCCGTAAACACCTAAAATTTTTTCCAAATAGTATACATAATTTTTTTTTCTTCGTAAAACTNGCGTTAACGAATATATGTACACTGAAGTTGTGAAAGTTTTGACCGACTCTACTTAACGTGAGATGAAGTTCCAAGAAGTTTCAGAGGCAACGGCTATTAACTGTAATTGGGCCGGGGTAGAAATTATTCCTGTGCTGGGGAATGCCAAGTTCATTTACTGTACAAGAACGAGTTTCGTGATTGTGATAGGAAGATATAAATTGAGAACGGGAGACATGGTGGAGTGGATGATCGGTTCACAGCACATAAGCTAACGGGAGTAGGGTGTGATGGTTGCATCTATTGTCTAGATCAGTATTTCCCAGAGTATGGGTCGCGACCCACTGGTGGGTCGCAGACTAAAGCTTGGTGGGCCCCGAAAAATACAATTTCATATATAAGCATATGCATGAGTTATAAATGTTATAATGAGGAGCTGTACACATTCAATGTAACTGTCAATCAGACGTAAAATACTACGCAGAGTACGCAGTGACAAGAATTGAAGTGGACACTAAAGCTGTAATAGGAATAAATATTTAAAAAAATGCATCCTTCGCATTGACAAATCTGATTTCTTACAACCAACATGATTTTTAATCTAAACTTGTAATAAAACACATTGTGTAATGCTGTTTGGTAGGTATATTTTTTATTAAAATTGTTCTTTAATACTTCAACTTTTTCATCTATTTTATTAATCCTACAACCCTTAACTTCCTTACGCTACGTAAGAAATACAATGTGAACATGATGGAACAGCGAAACAGTACGTTTCTTGCATAAGGCGTTAAAGTGGGTCCTGACCTTTTGCATTTTTTTTAATGTATCGTGGTTCATAGAACTTTGGGAATCACTGGTCTAGATTAAGGCAAGAAAGTTTTTTGTAACAAAGGGTCACATGTTCGCTAGTTTTTAAATTATATACAAATCGAACACACAAATTCTGTAACGTTTGCAGCCTCTTGGGAGAAAGAGTAACCTTCAAATCGTTATAAACTACGTCGAAATAGTCAAAGTGGGGACATATAAGCGCTTTAACAAGTGTCTGCTTAAATGATTGTAACTGGAAATTTTTAAAACTTTTAAATGAATGAAAGGCAGAAAATACCTTTTTGCACACAACAGTGTAGAGGAAATACACGAAATAGCAAATAAGTAATAAAAAAACACCATAAATGTGCCATAACGACAATCTGACATATTTACAAGACGCATCTCACAAATATCGCATCAATAAAAAAATAGTTGTTTTATTTAAATAATCGTGGATTTTCAACTACGCGTTTTGATAGCACTCACTTAAATGTTAAATAATTTCTTGATCACAATTTTTATTTTTTTTATAATTTTTAAGACTGCCGTAAACACCTAAAATTTTTTCCAAATAGTATACATAATTTTTTTTTCTTCGTAAAACTNATAATTTTTAAGACTGCCGTAAACACCTAAAATTTTTTCCAAATAGTATACATAATTTTTTTTTCTTCGTAAAACTGTTTCATTGTACAGATATTACGGGGAAAATGGTGTCTCCGAACACGATTTAACTGGCTTCTGTCATTATTTTATACCCAAAAGAATATACCTACAATTGCACCACACATATAACGTGCGTGCACACACACACACGTAGTCTATTTATCGAACGTACATTTGGTAGGAAGTTTTTTTAAAGTTAATGCACTTAAAGTTATCATTTGGCTTACGCGCACTAAAACAAGACTCACGAAGAAATGAGAATAATTGTAATATTATTTTAGGAGAACAGACTTTGTTCTCAGTGCATCAATACAGAGCTACGTAGTTTTGAAGGAAGCTTTCTGCTACGCTTTGGGTGTTCATGAATCACTCTTTACGCTTTCTGACGTACGTACGAATTTCGGCAAAAATTTGTTTCCTTGAGCGATGTTTCACTTCACGATCCATTACTGCTGCCCAATCGCCGGGTGTCGAATTTCGGCAATTTTCATCTTACTTCGCGAAGACTCTGTATACGTCGTTATGGAAGAAATGAATCTCGTCTCAGTCCACGGTTATAAATGTTTATTGAATTCACATTAAGTAGATAATTCTCTCTGGGAAAAAAATCGAATACTTTTTTTCCTCTACCAGGGACTGTTTATGGAGACGTTGATCTCTCGGAATATCTTACACCAGATAGATAAAATAAGTGTATTTTATCTTAATGTACGAATTCATTTTTCTCTTATTTACAATTCTCGGCATGCTTTTTGCATCTTACGTAGATATTTTATCCCTTTCAGCATGGAACGAAGCAGCGCGTATTTACGAAATGTGATTTCCCAGCAATAAATCCTACGAAAGAACCTATTGATGTGTCGGAGGAAGGTTTAATCGAGTGCCGAATATAAATGGAGGCGATAGTGGAATATTTGTCCAAAGGGTGTTGGGAGGGGGTTGGGGAGAATTGTTGTGAGGGAGGGGGTGAAAAATAGGTCGTTGTCGATGAGGGGCGTGGCAAGGGAGTTGTATTCTGAGAATATTGTCAAAGATCCAAGGTGAGGAGGTAATGGGCGATGGTATCAATGGAATTGGCAAGGCATTGCAATTTGAAAATGAAGTTGCAGCAATTAATCAGGTTAATGAGGTAGACAAGCCGAATACGACGACAGNAAGGCATTGCAATTTGAAAATGAAGTTGCAGCAATTAATCAGGTTAATGAGGTAGACAAGCCGAATACGACGACAGAACGCCGAGTAAGCAGAAGATAGAGTGCCGCGTGTGCCCCGAACTCCGATCTATACGGCCTTCAAAATGGCGTCGTGTACTGGCAACATTGTGAATAAGTGTCTGTGGACACTCGAAGCTGCAGCTACAGCGCATATGCACGTGAAAACGAACTGCATGTTCACCAGCTATCCTTGGTTAGTTTCAACTGTAAAAACACTCATTCTGTTAGTAATATAGGGTAGTTTAGAATATAGGTTGGGTTATTTTAAACTATAAAACACACGTTAACTCAGTACGGAATGTTAGTTTTCGGCTCCTGATAGGTTGGCATACTGTGTTTGGAAAAAGATGGACGAAAACGCGCATGCGCATTAATTACGGCCTTGGCGGCCCACAGACCTCCCTCGTGGCACTGAGTCTTACCATAGATTAAAGACGAAGTAGACTAACGTTTCGTCTTATTCGCATTTCTGATGTATAGAAGCAAGAATTGCAAAAATAACTGTAATGTAACGGCGTTTATACTCCTCCACATGTTGGAGTGTTTTAAAATGCATATATTTAAAAAACAGGACAACGTACGTAAATAAATATTTAAAGTTTTACAGTTTTTTTCATTAGTTTCGTGTTGAACTTGTTTTATTTGGGATGTTTATGCCATTATTAAATACACTAACAAACACTATTAGTAACCTTATTGTATCAATAATTTTAAAAACTCTCGATTTCTATTTTTGAACAAGACGCTATAACGAGTTGCCAAGAAAATATGTACAGTTTATCGAACTAAATATTTTGTTGACAGTCTAATTTTTTNAAGACGCTATAACGAGTTGCCAAGAAAATATGTACAGTTTATCGAACTAAATATTTTGTTGACAGTCTAATTTTTTTGGTCCAACATGGATGTTTTGCTCATTCAAGTGTGCATTTTGTAAGACTAACAAAATCATGCCATTCAAGTTTTATTTACTTGACAAAATATTTTGTTGCGACTACTAAATTTGCTTGGCCANACTAACAAAATCATGCCATTCAAGTTTTATTTACTTGACAAAATATTTTGTTGCGACTACTAAATTTGCTTGGCCATACATAAAAAAAAGTATTCTGTTACCTGAAACAAACCTTACACTCAGTGACATATAAATTAAGGAAACTGTCCCACCTCTTTCCCTCCTCCCACCCACCGTAAAACCACGAGTCTTTCAGAAAACCGACCGTAAATAATCTTCAGAGTCTGAACTCTGTAACTCTGTAAGCAAGTCGCGAGAAAATGTTGGAGACATGTACAGGTGACTAAAATCAATATACTACCTCATTTTTATTAGACTGCGTCATTCGTGAATCGCTTCAGAGATGAGCCCGCCTCCCACCAGCCCGGTAGTTCGTAACCAGTGGTCTGCGGACCACGGGTGATCCGCGAGGACTAAAGAAGTGGCCCGCGGAACATTTATTTATTTTACTGGGATTCAACAACCACAGTAGAGGCATCTTATTAGGCCTCTTTTGACGTTTCTCAAATTTTGTGACAATATAACTTTGTATAGGCGGCCACATAATTCCATTAAAGTTTTTGAAGTTATTACTGAACTATAGCACGTCATTAAAAATAATAATATAAAGTTGTGATTGTATGTCAAATGTAAACTGTTACGACGATTAATATAGTTGCTAAACATCATTATCAGTTTATATTTCAAGAAATTCGAACCTCATTACTACGTTACGAGTTACAAGTTNACTACGTTACGAGTTACGAGTTAAGCGGCGCCTGACGCCCTAGCGGCGATACGCTAGGACGTCGGGCGGGGGCGGGGACGTTAGGCCTAGGGGAGCGAGCGATTGACATTGCCCTACAGCGAGCGTCAGTCAGCTCAGTCGCACGGTTCCAGTGGTATTTACCGAACGTGTGTCTTGACTTTGGCGCTCTCGTTCTTGAACTTTTTCTATAAGTTTTAATAAAGTGATTCAATATTCACGTTAACTTTTAGCTAATGATAAAAAGGAATTAAAAATGTAATGAAAAAGAACATAGCCTTTGTATTTTTTTATACTTTTTATATTCGATTACGTTTTGGTTTTATTTTCATAATATGGCGCCTAAGAGAGCATATGACAATAGTTATATTAAATATGGATTTACCTCCATTAAAAGTAGCGGGGAAACGAAAACCCAGTGCGTTATATGCGCCAATGTTCTCAGAAATGATGCTTTGAAGCCAGCAAAATTAAAACGCCACCTAGAAACGGTCCATCTTAATTTCTGTAACCGATAAACAGAATTCTTCGAAGGAAAATTAGATAATCTAAAGAAGATGAAACTTGGGCCTAGCGGTACAAGATTTACGTCATCGGAAAAAGCATTAGCTGCGTCATTGATATATCGAAATTGATAGCGCAATCAAAAAAGCCTCACACGATAGGAGAAACACTCGTGAAACCTTGTTTGATCAAACCTGTCGAAGAAGTGTTTTATGCATGGAAGCAAAAAAAAAAGAAGAAGAAATAAACTTCTTAAACAATACAGTAAAAGCTCGAATTGAAATAATGTCAAATGACATCGAGGAGCAACTTGTTACAAAATTTAAAAAAATCGCCATATTTTTCTTTGCAGTGCGATGAATCAACATATGTTTCTAATTGTTGTCAGTTGCTCGGGTTTGTCCGCTTTTTAGACGACAAGTCAATCAGAGAAGAATTATTGATTTTTCGGGAGCTGAAAACAACGTCAAAAGGTATCGATTTCATGAATATAATAAGCTAATATTTTGAAAAGAGTAACATTATGTGGGAAAAGTTTACAGGCTTCTGTACGGGTGGAGCTCCAGTTANCAACGTCAAAAGGTATCGATTTCATGAATATCATAAGCTAATATTTTGAAAAGAGTAACATTATGTGGGAAAAGCTTACAGGCTTCTGTACGGGTGGAGCTCCAGTTATGTTAGGATCACGCTCCGGTCTCGCGACATTAATAAAAGAGAAGAATCCCTCTGCATTAACAACGCATTGTATCATACATTGCCAGGCGTTAACTTCTAAGACTCTTCCGGAATGCCTTGCTAACACAGTGCAGTTGGCCATAAAAGTGGTCAATGTCATCAAAAGCAGTGCATTTCATACACGCGTTTTTAAAAAACTGTGTACTGAAATGGACTCCGATCAAGAGACGCTTCTTTTTCACACCGAAGTTCGTTGGCTTTCGAAAGGAAATATGCTAGGAAGATTATACGAACTAAGTGGGGAAGTTGAGCAGTTTTTAGCAGAGAAGAAAACTAAATATTTACAAGAGAAGTTTACTAATCAGATATCTCAGCTGCACTTGGCTTATCTTGTGGATATTGTCACACATTTAAATAAGCTAAATTTGCAGTTGCAAGGTTCCGGAAATAAAAATTTAGAAGGCGTAGCAAACATATTTATATTTGAAGATAAACTTCACGCCTTCATTTGCAAACTTGAACTATGGATGGGCAAAGTTGTCGAAAACAATTTTTCTGCGCTTGCGACATTAAAAAGGCTCGACGATAATGAAAAATGCACTGGAGAGCCAAAAAAATTGTATAGGCGTGCGCATGCAAATAACAGAGGTATGGAACCAATCAGAATAACGCGATGCGGTCGGCANGAGACGCTTCTTTTTCACACCGAAGTTCGTTGGCTTTCGAAAGGAAATATGCTAGGAAGATTATACGAACTAAGTGAGGAAGTTGAGCAGTTTTTAGCAGAGAAGAAAACTAAATATTTACAAGAGAAGTTTACTAATCAGATATCTCAGCTGCACTTGGCTTATCTTGTGGATATTGTCACACATTTAAATAAGCTAAATTTGCAGTTGCAAGGTTCCGGAAATAAAAATCGAGAAGGCGTAGCAAACATATTTATATTTGAAGATAAACTTCACGCCTTCATTTGCAAACTTGAACTATGGATGGGCAAAGTTGTCGAAAACAATTTTTCTGCGCTTGCGACATTAAAAAGGCTCGACGATGATGAAAAATGCACTGGAGAGCCAAAAAAAATTGTATAGGCGTGCGCATGCAAATAACAGAGGTATGGAACCAATCAGAATAACGCGATGCGGTCGGCAGCGCCTATGTAAGACAACAAGCGTCTGGCAAAGTTGCTAAATCTGTTACTGCTGCTACAATGGCAGGTTATTAAGATTTAAGTTAAGTGAGTTTGAACGTGGTGTTATAGTCGCCGCACGAGAGATGGGTCATAGCATCTCCGAGGTAGCGATAACATTTGGATTTTCGCGTACGACCATTCCACGAGTGTGCCGTGAATATTGGGAATCTGGTAAAACATCAAATCTTTGACATCGCCGCGGCCGGAAAAATATCGTGAACGAACGGGTCTAAACGACGATGNAAGATTGTGAACGAACGGGACAAACGATAACTGACGAGAATCATTAAACGTGACAGACGTGCAACCCCATTCTCAAATTGGCGCAGATTTCAATGTTGGGGCATCAACAAGTGCCAGCGTGCGAACTATTCAACGGACCATCATTGATATGGGCTTTCGGAGCCGAAGCCCCACTCGTGTACCGTTGTTGACTGCACAACACAAAGCTTTACGCCTCACCTGGGCCCGACAACGCCGCCTTTGGACTGTTGATGACTGGAAACACGTTGCCTGGTCTGACGAGTCTCGTTTCCAATTGTATCGGGCGGATGAACGTATACGGGTATAGAGACATCCTCATGAATCCATGGACCCTACATGTCAACAAAGGACTGTTTAAGCTGGTGGAGGCTCTGTCATGGTATGGGGTATGGGGCGTGTGCAGTTGGTGTGAAATGGGACCCCTGATACGTCTAGATACGACTCTGACAGGTGACAGATATTTAAGCAACCTGTCCGATCACCTGCATCCATTCATGTCCATTTTTCATTCCCACGGACGTGGACAATTCTAGCAGGACAATGTGACACCCCACACATCGAGAGTTGCTACCGAGTGGCTCTTCTGACTTTAGAAACTTCCATTGGCCACCTAAATCACCAGACATGAACATTATTGGGAATATCTGGGATGCCTTGCAACGTGCTGTTCAGAAGAGATATCCACCGCCTCACACTTCTATGGATTTGTGGGCTGCCCTGCAGGATTCATGGCANGGATTTGTGGACTGCCCTGCAGGATTCATGGCATGAATTGCCTCCTGCATACCTTCAGACATTAGTCGAGTCCATGCAACGTCGTCTTGCGGCTCTTCTGCGTGCTCGCAGGGGCCCTACACGATATTAGGCAGGTGTACGAGTTTCTTTGGCTCTTCAGTGAATGTTATGCTCAGAGCTGCTATACAAGAGAACATCAGAAGTCATGTGCAAATGCTGGTCGATGAATTCAATTGTTACTTCCCGGAATATAACCAAACCGAATCGAGAGGTATCCAAAAGCTGACTCGTAACCCTTTTGGTATCAATGTAGGAGAGATTGCTGACAAAGTCCAAGAAGTGCTCGTTGAATTGGAAAATGATAGAAACTGCAAGGACGGGTTTGAATCTGACATTGCCCTTGAGGAGTTGTGGTGTAAAAAACCAATTTCATATACTCNGGAAACTGCAAGGACGGGTTTGAATCTGACATTGCCCTTGAGGAGTTGTGGTGTAAAAAACCAATTTCATATACTCAAATTCAGGAAATCGCGTTGCGCTATATTGTGCTCTTCTCCACGACTTATTGTGTGATTAAGGATTTTCTCCTTTGCTTGTAATTAAAAACAAGTCTAGGAATCGTTTGAATGCAAGTGATGATATGCGTGTGGCTTTGAGCAATAATGTTAGCCCGAGCTTGTGAAGGAGATGCAAGCTCAAAAATGACTCTGGTAGTTTGCCAAATTTAATTTTCTATAAGAAATGTTCTTTTCATATTATAATAGTACTTTCAGTGCATGTTACTATTAAACGAATATGTTAAAAGTTTTCATTAAAGTTTATTTTAAAGTAAATACAGTTTATTATACTTGATCCTTGTGGTTTCCGCTAAGAATAAAAAAATCATAGTGGTCCCTGGTCATATAAAGGTTGGGAACCACTGCACTAGCCGAACCAATGGTGCAGTCTATTCGCGGGTTTTTCACACTTTTTGAACCAAATTTTTAACAGATCAACCCGTGTATGTTGTGTTTCATTGTTTTCTAAATATGCTATTATCACATGAGTTTATTACTTCTGTTAACATAACTAGTATCTTATTTTATTCATTTTAATTAACCTTTTACTTATTTTTATCTAAAAGTTTTTTTTATTCGTAATTATTACGAGTAAAACAGGAGGCAAAGAGGTGTATTGGTAGTGTCTAAAAATAAATAGTTTNTTTTTTTATTCGTAATTATTACGAGTAAAACAGGAGGCAAAGAGGTGTATTGGTAGTGTCTAAAAATAAATAGTTTTATGCAGAATATTAACACAGTGAGTGCGCACGAATGCGGTGCGTTGTTCCTTTGGTGTAATTTTCTAGACTTGTTTAAGATTTGTTTGCACGAAGCGGAGTAATATTTCAAAGTAGAAACTAAGCAGAGCTTCGGAAAAGTTGGAAGTAAATGCGAATGCACTAAACCGTGCGTGCACAGCGCGGCGAAGCCAATCAGACACAAGGCATGCCCCGCAGATACGCGCAGCCAATCAGCGAATGAATAACCTTAAGTGAAACGCTCCGCACCTTTCTCACCCTGTTAGCATTCTGCTCACATTCTGCGATACTTTGTCAGGAGAAATTAAATCCTTATTAGTCGGGAAAGTTCGATATAGTATCCAACAGATATAATATAATCATTTATAAACGAATATTTATTTCAATTAAAGTGTTTTGCATGCCAAACTAATACAAATGAATCAATTTCTTTGAAATACGACTCTTACTAGGTTGCGATTAAAGTTACGTTTCTGAACGTCATAACTTTCAATTGTATTATAAAACTTAATGTACGCCCCAAGGAAAAACTCAAAATGAAACACAAAACTATTTGATGTGAATTTTTAATTCTATTCAGTTAACAACAACAAAAAAACTATATTTTACGTGTAACCATACTTTTAACTCGCGACTTCTCGCAGTTTTTTTAAAACTTATTTTTAAAATAAATATTCTAATGAGCATTTGAAAAATATTGAAGAGTCTGTCTACTTGGCGTGTAAATGCTTTATGCCAATCTTTTAATAAAATTTTTCAGAATAATTGACGGTTTCACTACATTTATTATTAAGAAATATACAAATATATAAAACGGATGGAAAAATCATTTAGAAACTTTACAGCGTGCAATGCTACATCAGCTTGTTCAGACAGCTAAATCTGAGAATCCGCCGACTGAATATTTGCCATAACTTACAGGTGACCTCATTGAACTTCTCTGTAAGTAGCACAGAAATAAACTAATAGGATCGCCAACAGTTGAGCGCTGCATGAAGGGAAAGCTGCGCGTCAGTTCAGTGCCTTGTGTTCGATAAGCATATAACTGTCAGCCTTAGAGCNTTTTTTAATTCGTAATTAATACGAGTAAAACAGGAGGCAAAGAGGTGTATTGGTAGTGTCTAAAAATAAATAGTTTGATGCAGAACATTAACACAGTGAGTGCGCACGAATGCGGTGCGTTGTTCCTTTGGTGTAATTTTTGTAGACTTGTTTAAGATTTGTTTGCACGAAGCGAAGTAATATTTCAAAGTAGAAACTAAGCAGAGCTTCGGAAAAGTTGGAAGTAAATGCGAATGCACTAAACCGTGCGTGCACAGCGCGGCGAAGCCAATCAGACACAAGGCATGCCCCGCAGAGACGCGCAGCCAATCAGCGAATGAATATCTTTAAGTGAAACGCACCGCATTTTTCTCACCCTGTTAGCATTCTGCTCACATTCTGCGATACTCGGTCAGGAGAAATTAAATCCTTATTCGTCAGGAAAGTTCCACATATTATCCAACATATATAATATAATCATTTATAAACGATTATTTATTTCAAATAAAGTGTTTTGCATGCCAAACTAATATCAAGAACCAATTTCTTTGAAATACGACTCTAACTAGGTTGCGATTAAAGTTACGTTTCTGAACGTCATAGCTTTCAATTGAATTATAAAACTTTATGAACGCCTCAAGGAAAAACTCAAAATGAAACACAAAACTACCTGATGTGGATTTTTTATTCCATTCAGCTAACAACAAAAAAACTATATTTTACGTGTAACCATACATAACTCGCGACTTCTCGCAGTTTTTTAAAACTTATTTTTAAAATAAATATTCTAATGAACATTTGAAAAATATTGAAGAGTCTGTCTACTTGGCGTGTAAATGCTTTATGCCAATCTTTTAATAACATTTTTCAGAATAATTGACGGTTTCACTACATTTATTATTAAGAAATATACAAATATATAAAACGGATGGAAAAATCATTTAGAAACTTTACAGCGTGCAATGCTACATCAGCTTGTTCAGACAGGTAAATCTGAGAATCCGCCGACTGAATATTTNGGTAAATCTGAGAATCCGCCGACTGAATATTTGCCATAACTTACAGGTGACCTCATTGAACTTCTCTGTAAGTAGCACAGAAATAAACTAATAGGATCACCAACAGTTGAACGCTGCATGAAGGGAAAGCTGCGCGTCAGTTCAGTGCCTTGTGTTCGATAAGCATATAACTGTCAGCCTTAGAGCNACGCTGCATGAAGGGAAAGCTGCGCGTCAGTTCAGTGCCTTGTGTTCGATAAGCATATAACTGTCAGCCTTAGAGCTTCTTTATTCTGTGGTTTTTTAAATATCGCGTGTCTCAAAAGTCACTACCTATCTCGGAAACAAGATAACGATGTTTATGTGATTCGTGGATGTGTGTGTGTGTGTACAGTAAAGGACGTTCCTTGATGTCGATGTGCGGAGGCTTTCATTTTCAGGTCCATCACTATGCTGACGATGCAAGAATGAGTATTTGTGGTAACGTGCAAGATAAAAGGTATGACTTTAGAGGACGTTTCATAAAACAGGTCAAACTGAAACGGCTGTCCGTGAATTAGTGACAAAATTTAAACGAACCTGATCTGTGCTTAACGACACCTGAAGTGGATGGCCACGAAATTCCCAGGAGAGATGCAAAGTTATTTTGAAAAGAATTTCATGTAGGTGTTTACGCTGACTTATGGGAAGGGAGGGACTTCCTTGAAATACTGTTGTTCGATTATGAGTAAGGTTGCGGGGTCTAATCTAAATATTATTAACTCTGAGAAATTTTTCTGTAAATTCCCATAGTCCTTCTCCTCTTTGCGACAGCCTGCAGAAAAAAAACATAAGTTATGTTTGTTGTAATTAAGGTACAACTAACAAAATATTCAATTACATTTCGCAGTAATTACTAATAACTTGCAATTAGTTACCTAACTATTTGAAATTTTACCGCTATGAGGATAGACAGTTTTTGGCGGATTCATTAGAGGAAAAGGTTTACTCCATAAACATGCAAAGTTGGGTAACATTTTCAATTGGCCATTACGTTAACGAACGGGACNAGAGGAAAAGGTTTACTCCATAAACATGCAAAGTTGGGTAACATTTTCAATTGGCCATTACGTTAACGAACGGGACACATAGTTTTTCTAAAATATTTCCACGGAGGCTAGACATCAATATACCGTGTGCACTTTCGTAGCTTTTCGTTGTTTTTTGGCCATGTGTCTTCGTGAGCAGACGTCTCCCTTCTTGACTGGACCAATCAGAACTACGGCAACGATGTCGAATGTCTGTGATTTGAGCACAATTGATTTTGAAATTCGAATGTGAAATTTTTTCGGGCAAATCGGCTTTCTCTGTTTGCCATACAGGCTCCAAAGAACTGAAGAGTCTGCATCGCATCTGGAAGAAAACAAGCACGGAATTCCGTACTTTATGTTCCGGGCTAAAACTGGCAGCTCACTGAAGAAATAAAGATTCAGTGAACAAATAACAGGAGACTGTGGAGTTCTGCTCATAGGTGGCAACACGCAAAATTTTCCAATATGTATTTGTATAACGTTATTCAGTTCTGAATCCCACGAAATAACTGTGGGAGGATTGCCATAAAAATTATTACTTCGACATGTGAAATCGAGGTGGAAATATATATGTTTAGAGGCAGACGTAAATCACGTGTCTTCTTATCTAGGTTGTGTCCTGATTCAGCGTATGATGTTTTGTAAACGGCGTGTTTAATACGCGTCGTGAACGCTAAGTTTTATCACGCATAAATTTGCTTCTGTGCTGATTTAGGCATACAATTTCGTCTGTATTTAGTAGAGTCAGTGGTTTTTCGCTAAAATATTTGACTAGGTTACCATCTTCTAATGTATTACATATGACGTTACTCCTTTATTGTAGTCTTCTCTATGTGTTTCTCCGTTTCTTTGGACCGGTGAGAATTCCGAATCGTGTACAGACAGTAAAGTCACATATCACTTAAAATTACAGAGGTGAAATAGCAGCTTATACCGCGATCTCTTAGCCGCACACGCCAGCAAAGTGCTGGAACGCCATTCGTCAATCAGCGCCCGGTAATCAACTCGCCAGCCGAAAGCGAACCTCTCGTAACATACTGTAGCCAATGAGACAAAAGGCCCCGTTTCCAGAGCCTCGCGTTACCAATCAGAGAGTGGGTATGCCAATATCACAGGAACCGCCACACCATTTCATCTCTGGGTACACTCTAAGAAATAATTAGTAAATTTACCACACCAGTGTATACGCTTAGTGACGAAGCGGGAATGGTAATTTTTTCCTCTATACATTCATTGTAGCGTTCCTAAATTTGCTCAGGAAACAGTCAAATGTGTAGGGATGTTGCCAACTTTGTATAGTAGCGACGCTAAATATTCCTATATCTGCAGCTTGATGTGTGGTATTATTTCTATACAGTGTATAGGTTAAAAACTTCCATTACAGTTTAGGAAGTTTAGCAGAACACTTTTTACAGTGAATTTAGCTACTCTGTGATAAAGTCATGTCACAAAAATGTATCGTCCAGACGCAAAGAGAGGAAAATTAACAGTGTTTTAAATCCACAGAACTTCAGATGACACAGCAGACATGTTCACGCTTGTGTAAATTTTTTTTTTCACCTTATCTCAAATGTTTTTTGAATTATTTTTGCAACGAGTGGTTCAATTAAAACACATTACTGTGGACTTACGCCATTACAGAGCTATGTATTCGCAGAAAATTCAAACGATGGCATGAAAACACAAACTGAAATCAGCCAATGTTAGGTGTAGTGAATTATGACGCGAAAACGAATAATTTCGGCAGTAGGAGAGAAGCCAAGCCTCAACATCAGTAACTCCTTGCCGTCTTTGGGGACTATTGCTCTTAGGGCTTAAACCAAGCACGTCTCCCGTAAACGAGGGATTGTGATACGCCCAGTCAATGTGGTTCACGTCCAACACGCCAACTGAAAAGATATATAGCCCCAGTCTAGTGCAATCGTGCGGTGCTCCTTCAGAGCCCCTCCCCTAAGCTTCATACGGCATCCCTCTGCTCTCATAAATTCTCACGGTCCGGCTGGAGTGCAGCTCTATCCAAAACAGTGTTGGTGATGTATCGCCGCCCACTGCTCCGCCCTGTCATTGGGTGGTGGAAGTTCCCCCTCCCCCCTCGTAACTCCTCCATAACGTGAAGTTTCGAGACGACGACACGCAATAAAGCCCTCTTGGCGTCGGGCTCGCGCAGATGCCGGGCGCGGCGCGCTACGTCAGGAGGGCACGTATTTCNAGAGGAAAAGGTTTACTCCATAAACATGCAAAGTTGGGTAACATTTTCAATTGGCCATTACGTTAACGAACGGGACGCATAGTTTTTCTAAAATATTTCCACGGAGGCTAGACATCAATATACCGTGTGCACTTTCGTAGCTTTTCTTTGTTTTTTTGGCCATGTGTCTTCGTGAGCAGACGTCTCCCTACTTGACTGGACCAATCAGAACTACGGCAACGATGTCGAATGTCTGTGATTTGAGCACAATTGATTTTGAAATTCGAATGTAAAATTTTTTCGGGCAAATCGGCTTTCCCTGTTTGCCAAACAGGCTCCAAAGATCTGAAGAGTCTGTATCGCATCTGGAAGAAAACAAGCAAGGAATTCCGTACTTTATGTTCCGGGGTAAAACTGGATGCTCACTGAAGAAATAAATATTCAGTGAACAAATAGCTCATGGTTTTGTATAACAGGAGACTGTGGAGTTCTGCTCATAGGTGGCAACACACGCAAAATTTTCCAATGTGTATTTGTATAACGTTATTAAGTTCTGAATACCCTGAAATAACTGTGGAAGAATTGCCATAAAAACGATTACTTCGACATGTGAAATCGAGGTGGAAATATATATGTTTTGAGGCAGACGTAAATCACGTGTCTTCTTAACTAGGTTGTGTCCTGATTCAGCGGATGATGTTTTGTAAACGGCGTGTTTAATACGCGTCGTGAACGCTAAGTTTTATCACGCATAAATTTGCTTCTGTGCTGATTTAGGCATACAATTTCGTCTGTATTTAGTAGAGTCAGTGGTTTTTCGCTAAAATATTTGACTAGGATACCATCTTCTAATGTATTACATATGACGTTACTCCTTTATTGTAGTCTTCTCTATGTGTTTCTCCGTTTCTTTGGACCGGTGAGAATTCCGAATCGTGTACAGACAGTAAAGTCACATATCACTTAAAATTACAGAGGNGGACCGGTGAGAATTCCGAATCGTGTACAGACAGTAAAGTCACATATCACTTAAAATTACAGAGGTGAAATAGCAGCTTATACCGCGATCTNCCGAATCGTGTACAGACAGTAAAGTCACATATCACTTAAAATTACAGAGGTGAAATAGCAGCTTATACCGCGATCTGTTAGCCGCACACGCCAGCAAAATGACGCCAATAGCCAGCAAAGTGCTGGAACGCCATTCGTCAATCAGCGCCCGGTAATCAACTCGCCAGCCGAAAGCGAACCTCTCGTAACATACAGTAGCCAATGAGACAAAAGGCCCCGTTTCCAGAGCCTCGCGCAACCAATCAGAGAGTGGGTATGCCAATATCACAGGAACCGCCACACCATTTCATCTCTGGGTACACTCTAAGAAATNAACCAATCAGAGAGTGGGTATGCCAATATCACAGGAACCGCCACACCATTTCATCTCTGGGTACACTCTAAGAAATTATTAGGAAATTTACCACACCAGTGTATACGCTTAGTGAGAAAGTAGGAATGGCAATTTGTTCCCCTATACACTCATTGCAGCGTTCCTACATTTGCTCAGGAAACAGTCAAATGCGTAGGGAAGTTGCCAACTTTGTATAGTAGCGACGCTAAATATTCCTGTATCTGCAGCCTGATGTGTGGTATTATTTCTATACAGTGTATAGGTTAAAAACTTCCATTGCAGTTTAGGAAGTTTAGCAGAACACTTTTTACAGTGAATTTAGCTACTCTGTGATAAAGTCATGTCACAAAAATGTATCGTCCAGACGCAAAGAGAGGAAAATCAACAGTGTTTTAAATCCACAGAACTTCAGATGACACAGCAGACATGTTCACGCTTGTGTAAATTTTTTTTTTCACCTTATCTCAAATGTTCTTTGAATTATTTTTGCAACGAGTGGTTCAATTAAAACACATTACTGTGGACTTACGCCATTACAGAGCTATGTATTCGCAGAAAATTCAAACGATGGCATGAAAACACAAACTGAAATCAGCCAATGTTAGGTGTAGTGAACGTAATTATTCCTTAGTGAGCTAATATTTTCAGTATTTGGTTATATCGCGATTAAAAACATTTTCTCACTCAGAGACGTATATTCCTTTTTAGTTTTTAATTTCAAGCAATATAATAGTAAGAAAAATTAAATAATGAATTCAATGCTATTACATAATTGTAATTAAAATTAATGAACACTATCTCATTAGAAGAAATTTCTTCGGTAGCAAAGTTCGAGTCTGGGGCAACTTGAGGCACTGCTTTGCCGATTTTTTGCAGAAAGTCTTCGTTTTCGTGTCATAATTTCAGTTTCTGAAGTATTATTGAAAATATTTGATTATATAAAATTTATTATTTGTTTAATACTTTTGTATCTAATTTGCAATGTGTGTTATTTCCGGCTTGCAAAACGGCAATAAATGATTGATAATATATAAATATGCTCTGAACTTTGTTGAACTAGCAAATAACACAAAATTAAAATTCAGCACAACAAATATTAAACAACACTTAAAATTACAATTTTCTATGATTGCACATTATCAATAATTACTATGAATTCGAAATTATGACGCGAAAACAAATAATTTCGGCAATAGGAGAGAAGCCAAGCCTCAACATCAGTAACTCACTGCCGTCTTTGGTGACTATTACTCTTGGGGGCTTAAACCAAGTACGTCTCCCGTAGACGAGGGATTGTGATACGCCCAGTCAATGTGGTTCACGTCCAACACGCCAACTGAAAATATATATAGCCCCAGTCTGGTGCAATCGTGCGTTGCTCCTTCAGAGCCCCTCCTCTAAGCTTCATACGGCATCCCTCTGCTCTCATAAACTCTCACGGTCCGGCTGGAGTGCAGCTCTATCCAAGACAGTGTTGGTGATGTATCGCCGCCCACTGCTCCGCCCTCTCATTGAGTGGTGGGAGTTCCCCCTCCCCCCTTCATAACTCCACAATAACGTGAAGTTTCGAGACGACGACACGCAATAAAGCCCTCTTGGCGTCGGGCTCGCGCAGATGCCGGGCGCGGCGCGCTANGTCTCCTGATCCGACCTCTGGCTGTATCTCTCTAACCGAGGCCAACTGCAGGGTTTCCCACGAAGCTGAGCCCTTCGTGTTGAGGATCAAGCAGCGAATGGCACGCATTCTTGGGGTGCATTCCGAAATCTATTTCTCCTTCAGTCGACATGCACCCAGCGATAAACGGAAAGGATATAGAATTTTTCCAAATAGGTAATTATTCCTTTTACATGCAATGGTACAACACTCTGAAACCTATGCCGGAGTACAGATTAAGCCTAGATAGTTAAAAAAGTAATTTTCCCCCATATAAAGTCAAACACGAACGGCAATTTTTTATTTCACACTTGTGTATGATATGAATATAAAAGAATACCCCGACTTTGAAGGTCTATAATATCAAAACCAAACAACCTACAATCTTGATTTACTAAAAATGAACCGTGGAACCGTGAAGATTATTTACTATACATTCATAAATGTTCAATGTGACCACCATGAGCGGCCCGAACGACATCTTCGCGATAATAAAACTCGTTCCACGCTCTTGTAAGCATGTCTATGTCTGGTGTTACGATTTGGATGGCTTTCGTAACTCTCGGTTTGAAGTGGTGAGGGGGTAGCGAGCTCGCATTCGACACGTCAATGTGAAGGGGGCGGTCTGATATTTCCTTTATGGTGCACCACCCCATTGGCACCTAGCTGTTCGCGGATACTGGAACGAGACGTTTCCACAACGCTGAATTGGTCGAGTAGCAGCTGGTGACCAGGCTCTTCATCACTGGCCCCCAAGAAGCCTGGATCTTACCCCGTGCGATTTTTTTCTTTGGGGGTACATGAAGGGTCAAGTGTTTCGTCCACCATTGCCGGCTAACATTGACGACCTCAATAGGAGAATTACTGATGCCATCCAAACTGTAACACCGGACATGCTGACAAGAGTGTGGAACGAGTTTGATCATCGCGTTGATGTCGTTCGGACCGCTCGTGGTGGTCACATTGAACATTTATGAAGATGTGGTGAACAAACGTCACGGTTCCACGGTTCATTTGATTGGTCAATCAAGGTTGTAGGTTGTTTGGTTTTGATATTATATACCTTCAAAGTTGGGGTATTCTTTTATACTCACTCTGTATTTAAATATTTGTACCGATTCTAGTGAGACAGCCTAAAAAATGTTACAATAAAAAAAGAACGCTTAGATAAATGTTTGTTTCAGACAACAAAATAATTTTTTTTGGGAAGAATTATTTTGTTTTTGAAAACAAATAATTTTGTTGTTTTAATTTGGTTGTTCCAAACAAATATTTGGTTGGTGCAGCTAAAGATTTGTTTGACTTTGCATACCCTAACCAGGTTCGGTTAATATAAAACTGTGATTACCCAAGTAGCAAACAACAAGCAGTTAACAGTTGGCCAGCTGTTAGCAGTGATAGCAAACGTTCGCATTTATGATTGTCAGTATTTCTTATACGGTTGACCATCAGGTCACACAAACAAAAGTGACAGTACCTTTCTCTTAAATAATCGTTATATGGGCAAATGCTCTCACAATGATCGTTAGAATTCAACAGACGTCCCGCAAGCAGACAGTAAACGAAAAGCTAACTGTTAGTTACTGCTGGGAAAATATTAGCAGCAAGTTTATGGGACATTTACGGCAGACCAACTGTTACTTCCTGCTGGAAAATTATTAACATAAAGATAAAGGGCCATTTATAGCATGCCAACTGTTCTTACTGCTGGGGACATACCAGCAGCAATCTCGTGGTCCACGCATGGCATACAGGCTGTTACTTGCTGCCTCGGATGTCTGGTGTATTATTAGCATGCTAGTTGGCCACATATGGCATGCCAACTGTTACTTATGGTGACGTATTTGACGTGTACCGCATTGTTAGTATATAGTAGCGCCGCTGACACCCCCTTCCCGCCATCCCCCTCACCATGCTAGAGGCCGCCAATACTCGTGCCGCCCATTAACACGTGCTGCGAGGACAGGCCAGCCCCCAGTCTCAAATATCTCCGCGATATATCCCGATAGCCACGATTCTCCCGCGGTCAAAGGCAGAAACCTTTTGGTATGGTTGTCGTGTTCTTCGACACGGCACACTCACTCCGTCTGTTCCCACGAACGACGAGGAAACACAATGCCACTACTTTTCAGCAACTCCCTGTATTTCACTTACATATCACTTATCAGTGTCTCAATTGAGACACATGCTACGCCACGTGGCTGAATAACTAAGCACGGCATTGTCCTGCCTTGATCTACGCATTCCCCCAATGTGGAGACCTTCATTAGCGTCCTTCTTGGTGTTGCACTTTTAATGGCCAGCAGTGTAAAGTTATTATGTATGACAGAAAATCAGTAAGATAATTATACATAATAAACACGCACTAAGCCATATGATCCACCCGGCTATAAGTTAAGTTGAAAGACACGATATGAGCATCGTGGAAAATAAATAATTTAGAAATGGCAAACTGTTTTTACAGCAATGCAATCATCTTCATTCATGTCGCGTTTCTTGACCATATTGTAGAGAAATGCTCATATGTGGGATCCTAAGTAAGGGGGAGATATCGAGCAGTCGGCATTTTGGTTTGCGTATCATGTGATGTATTGGCGCATTAACGTCAGTGCCCATCGCATAATACTCACTAAGCTCAACAGTCAACAAGTGGCAAGTATTAGTTCTTTGGAGTCTTACCCCACTTAAACCTCGCCAGCGTATATTAATTATGTATGCTGGGGCAAGGCGGAGTAAAACATTATTAAACTTTTTTCTTTGTCACTCTTCTTTATTTCCTTCCGCGTCATTACCTCGTGAAAGTGCGATATATACCACTACTCCTCTCCTCATGTAACGGCCTTTAGAGGCAAAGAAACCGACCTACAGCGTAAACCCCCCCGAATCCCTGGGAGCCAAGTCGTTATGGTGGTATCATTGCCATTTCATGTTTATTTATATCTCCTTTGATATTCCTGTTAAATATTCAAATTCACAACTTATTATTACATGCAGAACTACTTTTCAGAATCCCTGCATCCATAATGGACTGATAAAGACTGTATTTTCTCATGCGAGAATTAAAAATAACAGATGAGTTAATCTTTTTTATGNATCCATAATGGACTGATAAAGACTGTATTTTCTCATGCGAGAATTAAAAATAACAGATGAGTTAATCTTTTTTATGGTCACAGCAAAATATTGTGGGCTTAAAAATATCTCTCATGATATGACGGATGTCTTGACAACCTTCGTTTTCAAATATTTCAAATGAAAAATTATCTACGGTGAAACAAAAATAAATCCAAGATGAAAGATTTACTACACCCTTAAAACTACGTTCGGCACTGAGCCTTTAGTAGTTATTTGTTGGCTACGGCTAATAAGACACAGTTAATATGTAAAATATTATCAAACTGAGTTTTGGTATAATGTTTTTAACGGAATATTTTCTTACTGAATGAAATATTTACGTTTTAAGGCAGCGCTAATGGAAACATACATCATCGTAAAATAATTATAATTTATTATTTTATTGATTTATCAGCGCAAAATACGGCAGGTAGGCTGCAGTCTTGTAGCTATTTCTTTGAGCAGGAAAAATAGTTACGTTTTGTTTACAAGTATCGGAAGGATACGTAAGCGGTACCTGAAATTATAACTTTATCAAGGATATGAATAAGTGTGAACTTATTGGCTGCTCACGGTAAACTGAGCACTTTTTACTCTGCTTTAGATATTCTTATATGCATTGTGTGTATTCTTTCACCATATGTACAATTAACGCTGTCGTAGGCCTGATCACTTTATTCATGCGTTGGTAAAGTAAAACTCTGGAAATTATTATATATGTATATATATATATATATTACCAATTTGGTAATTCTTACACTCAAAACATTAATAAAGCAGAAGGCAAAATAAATAATTACAGTTTTCAGAAATGTTTACCTAATAATTATACTTCCGCATAAAAAACCAGCGAACTACTTTCCTTCGTCGTTACCAACTTTACGGGACGCATGCCAGTCAGTGTGCCTGTTAGAGTATGTGCAATTACATTTTTCATAAGTTGATTTGAAAATTGCTCAATTAACCATGAACCGTCTATAACACGAATGGAATGTCGTGACTACCTATACGGCACGGTTACAAAAATTCTGTTCCTTAACCCGTTCAGTTACCGTGTCCACGATCTTTGGTATGTTGCGCATGAAGAACACTTATGCCCAGTACTGCACCCAGCAGGGAATCAGTACTCAATGCCTCGAGGGACTTCCCGACGGGTAACCCTATTTGTGGAAGTGACCATACCTCTCGTTTAGGAACGGCCGGTAGTAACGTCTTTGAGCACGCATCACGTTACTCGCTGGCTGCAAAAAGTGCATTAGACGGAAGTACAGTTCACATCAAAATATTACACGATTGCAACAATTCAGTTCAAAAATTAATAGGCGCCGTCTGTTCAGGACGCCAAACAGCGCGCATTTAAAAACTGTTCAATATTTTTCAGCGGTGTCTGTTTACTAATGGCATTTAAGAAATGTATCATCTCCTATAAGTAGTTCCTATTTTTCATTCCTGTTTCCAGTGTTATTTTTATTTAAACTGTAAAAGGGGTAAAGTGAATACTTCACAATCATTTTTAGGTATGAAATTTCTGTAACTGGCTATTTAACATACCTCAGTGATACGAGGCACAAATTAATTTTTATTTTTGACACGATAAATTACAGGGTCACAGCAGAGAATTTCAAGGGGCAAGTCGACGAGAGAACGACTGCACGCAAGTTCAGTGATTTGCGCATAGAGGCGATGATGCATGTGATGAGAGTGCCTACGTCGCCCTTAACGATCCTTCGCTTCTAGGCCTCGGATACGCAAAAAAAAATGTCACTTAGAAAAGTACGTTTAGAGACGGCGTATTCTTTCAAACGCCTATTTCAAAAGTACTCAATTAATATCGAATGTATTATTGGTAGGTCTAGCCCACCACTTCCACCTCCCCCCCCTTCCGCTCAGAAAAAAAAACCCTCTAAGAACAACCGCAACACTACTTTCCAGCCACGACTCGTAATGTCCAGGCAGCTGGGTCGGAAAGCCACGATAACCATTTCTCGACTCTCTCGCGTGAAAAAATAAAATATCTGCGAATCGCAGGAAAGATGCGCGGTGGGCTCTGGTTTCAGCGATGACGGGTTTAAAGGAACTGTGCCGTAAGAGATAAGAGAATGCGACGCGGAATTGTGTCTGATTATTCGCCGCATTTCGCAGGATAAAAAAAAAAAGAGACGACCTGGCTTTAAATTAATCGTAGGTTTTTTTTCCCCATCTCGCAAATTTTTTTGTTTTCCGGTGTGAGAATTTAAAAACCAATTAAATCTCTCCAGTTAACTAATCTGGTGAAAAAATTCTGTCGTAACTTGATTAAATTTATTTGAAAACCAATTAAATACGAGGAAATGTCACTCTCCCATTAGAGGTGAGCTTAAAACTTTCAAGAGTATTTTAAAACTGTCCACTAACGAATCGAGAAAAAAAAATTGAATTGATGTTATTGTAAAACCAATTTGGTATTAGATTTATTTGTATTAAAAAACTTATGGTATTGTACGTTGGCCTAACACTATATGTATTTATTTCTGTGTCTACTTGGCAATTCTCAACACATCTTTTGTGTGATTTCGGAGGCTAATAAAAATATGTATACCAATAATAAAAATTAAAATAATCTATATTTGTGTTATAACCTTCACTTTAGGATATTTGGCCCTTCCCTCATGATACTCATCGCATATTAGCGAATGAAGCATTTTTTGTAATTAATGTGATTCTTAGGTTTGCGTACCTGAATCACAGCCGTGTGCCTATAAGTTGCTGCTATTTAGGAGCATCTTATTTTCGGAACTTGGTTGTGCATGAATTTTATCTTAGAATTACGCAGGAAGCGTCACACAATCCCCTGTACAATTGTAATATCAACACTAACGTAAAAAACAAAATCTTTGTATTATAGCTTGGTGCTATATTATGTCACGCATTTTTACGGTCTCTGTTATTAAAATCACAGTGGGTTTTATGGTTATTGAGGTAATAACATGATAGGAACTGTTATTTTGTTTTTAGTTCCATAACAGTAATATTTTTATGGGGTTTTAACTGGCATTAAAATGAATTATGTATGCAAATATTTTGTACAAATACATTAATTCTCACGTAAACGCCATATAATACATGAATTTGTGACTGTATTGTCCATCTTCTTAGCTATCAGAGTTTGTAGAAAATAATCTATTAATTCTTTTAGTCATGGAGTTGGAAATGCCCACTGTTATGAAAACTGTAGCACCTATCCATAAGCTAGGCCACTCCAGATTTCTGAACCCACTCGGTGGAAGAAACATTATCAGAAAAATTGGTAATGTGTAGGAATGAATTTTAACTCACCAACATTTTCAAAAACTTAGTACCAGAAAATAAAACACTGCATTTAACATCATATTCAGTTGTACTGGATGAGCCACAATGCAACGGAAGACAGGTTTCATTAATTTTATTAAATCTATTACAACACATAAATAAATAATCAACAAAGCCTATATAGGACCATTTAAATTAAGCTCAAAGCAGCCTTCTTCCTAAAAATTACAAATGCTCGTTTTGACTTAGGCTTAACAGTCTTCTCAAAATATTTTCTTGTTCTTCATGTTATCCATAAAATCAATCTTCTTAATCTCTATCTCCCCATGTTGCGAGCTAAGTTTTCTATTAAAATCTAAGTGATTCAATTACCTCTAAGCGATTCTCTACCTGTGTTTGACGTCTGTCTTCGAGAGCTGTTTAGCGTTTGGAGCCTGAATTTAACTAAAAAATTAATTCATTGAACATGTTAATGGTCAATTCTGTGAAAAACCCATAAGTGTCAAGGGAATTTAATTAGCAGCACATGACGATTGGTAGACCCCACAGGAGGTTCTTAATGTTCGCCTTACTGAACCTTGGCTTCAAACTAGAGTTGTTTGACTAAAGAGTTGTGTGCATTTTGTTATATAATACATGACCCACGGGGCCTTTACCTTCTGCCTATTAGGACTAATTTGCTAAACCTGAAAAAAAAAGACATGCACTGTTTGATATTATTTGTAAGTTCGCTACCTAAAGTTTGCTCATTACATAAAGTTTGCTTAGTGCCTAATTTACTTATTATATATTGTAATTTCATGCTGCATGCATACATGCATTGTTTGTGCAAATGTTACGTATTGCATTTAAATGATTGGTATAAATAATTGGTTTGTGACACCACTATCCTATCGCTTGTTTTGTGTATTATGCAAATATAATTATAATCTATGATTCATATTACCTACCCCACCTAGATAAAAATTTGTCTAGATGGGGCCTCCCTACTTTGTTCTAAGCCGCACCTAACCGGGAATGCAGCTGCGTCATTGCTTTTATTTATTTTTCTTTGACATCGGTTTTTTTCTCTGATGACTGGTCTATTAAAAAATATTCAGTTGTAACTTTGTGTCATCCACTGACGTGCAGATAACATGTATGTTCTTTAACTTAATTCAGATATATTTATTTTCCGCCCACAAAAGGCGGAAACTTCTTATCCCTATGCTGATATGAGTCTCATTGGTTACCGATTACGCGCTGTGTTCGCCATTGGGCGATGTGTAGCAACTTTGCTACTCTGTGCGAATCTGGCACTGCACATTTCCGGGGGAGTTTTTGCGTGGGTTGCTGGCTAGAGAGTGCACCGAACATTTGTTATTTTCAAGCAGTGCGTAGGTACTGCTCCGTGAATTATATTTACGTACATGCAGTATACCTGGGACCCTTAGAAATTCTGAAACCGCTTAATTCTCAAGGGGTGAATTAAAAAGTTTTTAATTATGAGTTATTTTTAGGTATTACCCGAGTTTCTTAATTAGCCTTGACACAAGAATTTGCGAGGTTTGAAATTATTTAAACACTTGTAGATATATATATGTTGGCATCATATTGCGTTAAGACATATCAGGTACGAAAACTGTCCTCAAACGTACTGTATAATTCTACATTAATATCTTTTCTTAATAAATAAGTCGTTATTTCAGTAAAATATTTCTTTAAAAGTTGTCTGCTGGAACTGCATTTGTTTAGTTTTGTTTATTTTCCCTGCATAGGCTTTTAAAATCTTGTACGGTTCAATAAACTTGCTCAGGGTGCATTTACGTATGGAACAATATTAACGCTTGAAAAATTATATTTGTTTTTGGTTTTTGAAATAGTCCCCTTGGTTCAGCTACAATTATTTCTGTATTCGTAATTATCTTTAATAGAACGTAGTATACTCATTTTTGAAGGTAAACGTCCTCTTCTGGGTTTAAAATATAATATTCCGCGGCTCATAGTGATTTGTACTTAACTACCTACGTTTCTTATTTCGTTGTTTGATATCGTACGCTGTATAATATAATTTTTTTCTTAGGCTTGACAATTAAGCTCTCTTTGGTTCTGGTCAAAGTATCTGGACAGTGCAAGGGCAACACTCTTTGACGATGGATGTGGTTTAATAAACTTTACTGCTTTAATCACCACCTGAAAAATAGGCTTATAATTTATAAATCGCAAAAAAATGCGACCAAAACAATTGCAGGATCCGGCATTGAATGGCAAAAAATGCGACTTTAAAATGCTTTAGAAACACACAATTTGGAAATGGTATAAAAATATTTTTTTGTTCGTCACAAAATAAATATGTCGGAGTGCATGTTCACATGTTTCATTCTCGCCCCTTGGCCAGTATTTAAAATACCGGTGATAGTGAAGGTATAAAACGGAATGTACAAAAGCGATATATCCATAACAGACGTTAATGTCTGCAAATATGCTTCATTCTTCACCATACTCTACGTCAATTTGTGTCTGCCCACACCAATTCAAAGCGTCAGCATACTAATTACAATTGACGTGACGGACAGATTGATGGGGAAGCAAACTTGCGTTCGACGATGAGAGCCAATACGTGGAGCTTTTTTCGGTTGAAAATTTCGGAATATTCTTTCTTCAATAAATTCGAACAGTTAGTTGCTATACATCCCTCAATTGAGGAAAAAAAATTTCGCTCTGCATTCCTAAAAATATTTTTCATGTTTTACGCAGTGTACCATATATTCCAGTCAAGATGACGGTATGATCTGGTAATAAAGTATTTGCGGAACGAAGCAATTTAGAGTTTTTCCACATTCAAAATTCACCACGTGATGACATAGAAAGTGTGTAACATTGAACCACTGGAAAGTGGCAGAATGCCGAGGTCGTGATCTGATTTTTATTGATTAATATGTTGAAACACTCAGTACGTAGTAGTTTTCTTCTAGTTACGTCCAGTCTTATGATAAGGTAAATATAATGGTGGTGTCATGTTTGGGTAGAAGACGGCAAGAGTCCTTCTCTCTACTTCATGCGTGGGGCTTTGGATGATGGAAATAATTTCTTCACTTTTTCCATATACGTTTTTGCGGCCTCTGTGAAGAAGTCTATTCTCTTAGACAAACTCGTACATTTTCCAGCAATTTCTATGCCTACGTCCAAATTCACCAACTAAGTAAGTCTCCTTAACTTTCTTTGTGCTCTAGAAAAGTGCAAGATCGCGACGCCACTTTGCCACTGTCCAAATTCACTGCAAGGATGCACCCTAGAAACTCTTCGTCAGCCAAAGGGACACGACACTTTATCAAACGGTTGGTTGGTTTTCGATTCTTTATTGTTTGAAGTATTTCGTTTGTCGGTGTTTATATCTTTGCACGGCCGCTAAACACTCGTGCTACTGTCACAAAGACAAGAGAAAATTTGCCTACAGTAAAATTCGACAGAATACAAATAGAGGTGGGTGGAAACGAACAAGCTCAAGGGGCTTAAGAGCAAATAAATTTGGGCGCAGCCTCTAATTATATTATTTAACTTAAATGACATAATTTGTATAAAGTTTGCGAACTTTTCCACTTTGCCATCGAGTAATTGTGGCTTGTCCATTCCAGAAAATGCTTTTTTGAGTTCCATTGAGGAAATGAAGTCAATCCAAATTATTTCTTGCACCTACTGAACGGGGAATTGTTATGACAGATGCTTTCAAGAGTCTCTCTGAACCTGGCCTCTGCCAAAATGTTCGGCGCAAATGGCGTCGTATTTAGTTATGTTACGCTAAGGATGATGCCCATACTGATATTTGGGACACACAAAGTTCTGTGTACGTTACGACGTAAAACCGATGAAAAAATATTTCTTTTTATTTATGAACTAAAATTTACGCAAAGTGGGTTATGGTTCGTACTACAGTATTCTTCGCCCAGGCTAGGTAAACGGTATAAAAAAGAACCGCTAAGATGTTAGAGTGAGACTTAGCGTGCTTGAGAATGAGACCACATGCTAGTACAGAGACGAAGAACCGTGAAACAAGGACAAAAAAATATTTCCAGAATATAAGTAGATACTGGATTACTTACGGTTAAAGCAAAAGAATAGCAGAAAATCAAAGAAATGAACCGACGTGATTAATTAGACCCAGTTGCCAGAGAATATCCTAAACCTGCGGCGAAGATTTTAAGAATAAATTTATGTTGGAAGAGAAAGGGGGGGGNTAAAGAACGTTCGAATTAGTTTTTATGTGTACGGTAACACAATAAACGTTGTAATTAATATACGCAGTTTTGTCCACAGTCCATAAACAAAGCTAGCTACTTCTGTATTTCTAATTAATGGGTTTTGTATAAAATAACTTTTTCCTGAAAAGTCTGGATTTTAGCTTTACAATAATGTATTCTCATAAATATTGATTTCTTCACTCGAAAATTCGTATCGTTTCATGTCGCTGCCCGGTGTTTCCTTCGCGGGGGAAGGCGCCGAGAGGTGGAGGTCAAATTTGTAACGTTAGACGAAGCGAGCGGCGTATCATAAAAGACGCCGCCGCACACGCCGATAAACCTATCGCAGCTCGCGCCTCGCTGACCTTGAGAAGCTCATATTTCTACATGTATCACGCAGAAATGTTGTCGTCATGAACATTACTTTTCCCAGAACAACGTGGATAGCCGAGAACGTTCTAGATGCCGCCTACCTCAAGTATAAATGCCACGTGCGGGCCTCTGAGGAGTGATTGAGTGATTCAGAGCCGAGAGTTTGGCGTCTCATGCGACAGTTGGGTGATTCCGGAGCGACGACTGCGGCGATCTGTGAGAGTGCGTCGGCGATATTTTTGTGCAGTGAAGAGTGGGTCAGATCTGCGGGACTGTGGACTGTATGCGTGAAAGAAAAGAAATTTGGGACGACGGAAAAAGACAGTTTTAACAAAACGTGTGGAAATAATTTCAGCAGTTTAAGGGACATTAGCAAGAGTAAAGACTGTAGTAAAGACTTTAATTGAAATGGAGATAGTAATTAAATATTTCGCTCAATAATAATAAGAATTAATATGACGCTCAGACTGGTAAATAACATATGCTTGACTGTTTGTAGAAGTGAGAATAAATATAATTATCGAATTTAGTTCTTTAAATTTTATTAAGGCCTCCATCCCTCATAAACTCGGTACGCCCCTCAGGCATTCTTGTAACAGCATTCAAGCAGTCACAATAATTATTTAAGTCTAATTGAACTAAAATATAAGTTTATGTACTAACATTACGCCTCAGTTTCAATTAGAAATCGCCAGCAAACGCTATCTTTGTGAAGGTACTAATATTATATCCTATAACAGAATTTTGGATATAAAATAAAGGACTGATAACTAGCAGAATATACTAACACGTCACAAATTCATTACTAGATTACTCCTCAAATAACTACGTTACATTTAATGTTTACTGCCACAGGAGCGAACAATTCAATCAACTCAAGCGACGTCTCTGAGGACATTTAGGAAGGGGAATGGCGGTGGACAGCGTCCGTTAGAAGTTTATTTAACGTGCTGCCAGATATTTATCAAGCCTGAGGCACGAAGCTTGATCACACCGGAAATTACAAAACTCTCACGTCTCCCGGGCGGTCCCTTGTGTAGAACGCCCAAGAGCTTTCTGATGAAATTCCTTTGTCTCTCCAGCGCAAAGAGGAAATCAATATAACGCCGTCCATCAGCGACAAGATCTTCATTACGAAGATTTGTTAGAGTACCGGTATTTTACCCCGACTGTAAACAGGGCGGGTAGTAAAAACTATCAAAATTCCAGTGAATAAAAAAGGAATGTTGGGCACCTTACAGTGCATTATTTTATGGTAAAGTGAAGCACTAATTTGTTTGCATACATTACAAGTAATACAGATTTCATATAGTAAAACTTTCTCGTTTGCCTAATGTATTCATAATTAACACAAAGTTCCGGTTCTACTGTGTTTTTGCTATGTTAAAATGAGAAAAAATAAACTTCGGAAATAAAGCGTTATTTAAAAATCTGCGTAGTTCAACACATGTATAAAATTGCTTTATATTTTAAAAATTTTCCGTTGTGTGGAATTTTAGTAATTGATTCCGCAAATTATTAAATCAAGCTGCATGGTATTTTAAAACAGAGACTTCCAGATTTATTGATTATGATGGACACATTTGAAGCTTTAAATCTCAACCGGGGGTATTATTATCACGTTTAATCATAATTCGAAGACTTGACACAACATGTGTAGATATATTAAACATCGTATGCTGATTACAGTTTAACTGCCAAGTCCACTTTAGCGAGAGGTATTTAACTTGCTTTTCGAACCCAAAATTTTTTTATAGTGGCTTTATATATATATATATATTCATAATTTTTTTAATCGTGTACGAAACGATATGGTAAATTAGCGGAAATTTGTAGAAGTGTAACTTAAAACCTTGTATACTCACATGTTGCGCATTAACCTTCGTAAACTCCGTAAAAATGACTATTTTTTGTAAAGTGCCTGACACATATTTTCGATTTCGTACTTCCCTAATTTCAAGTGCAGCAGTCTGTAATAGGTAATGTGTGCTATTTTATAATATTTGAAGGTAAAGTTGCACGTGGTGTAAATATTCTAACTGCCGCAGGAACGAAAATTTTCGTGTTACATTGGAGAAGAAAGCTTCCCGTTGACGCGGCATTATTCGTTCCCGATCCTCAAAACTACGGTAAATGCACAGAGGTTGCGTATTTTGTCAGTACGGAGCTCAGTTCAGTTTTTCCTCTTTATTAAACATAGTTTTTTCGTACATAGACAACGTATTCCACAAATTTTTCGTTAATTTACATGCTTCTTTACAAGACGGAAATATTTTCCCTTGATTTCTACATAAGCTTAATTTCGTTTTTCTTGGACGAATACATAGATTCTTCGCTTGGTCCATCTTAATTAAGTGTAGGTATGGGAATTTATTAGTCAGTTTATTCTCTGTCTACCGCCCCAAGCAAGCAAACAACGAATATCATAAATTCTTCGAACAGTTCAAAGTCTGAAATTACTTACAAAAACTCAAAGAATTTCTAATCAAAGCAAATAAGATTTATAGGGGCCCAAAACGAAGCGCTTCCTCGAACGTTACTCAAACATTACGACCTAGAAACCCCCCTTGGATGTCTCAGGGCTCAATAAAATCTGTAGCAGCCTCTGCAAAAGAGAAAAGAGATCCAGTTGTACTTAGACATGTTGGATATGAACATTTTCAAGCATGCGTACGGTGGTAGTTGAAACCCAGTAGAAGGGCTATGGTAGAATGATAACTTAGGTCGTTACTTCTCTGACTGTTTTCTTCCTGGATGGAACATGCATATTTAATCACACCGTACTGTTGCACCTGTCAACCTGGGGCACTATAATATTTTGCTTGATCTAATTCGTTCATACGAACACTGAGCCTTACTATGCATTCTTTTTCTGTTCCACGCAATTTGTTTTTTATTATTAAATTTATCGTAAAGAATGTGTTACACCATAGCAGAAATCCCCAACTGTTTTCTCACGGTTTTGTTATATTCGGTGAAACTTTTTATAGTGTGTTCGCGATTAATCGAATGATATCAAAGCCCTGATTAGGATCTACATTATTGTTCACTATGTAGCCTTCCGCCATATGTAAATTACATTGCCATGGATCGGACCACTTTTTTCATGCGCTAATCAAATGTAGAAATAGCTGTGTAGTTGTGGAGGCTGCTTATGTGGTAATAATATAATAATTCTTATTCTTGTGTTCATAATTTATTGTCCGCAAATTAAATAGTTTCACGTTTAATATGACGTAAAGACATGAACTACTTTTCTAACAGTGGTGCAAAATTTACCGGCGAATGTTAGTGAAATTCGGGATGAGAATTTTTGTGCTACTCCTGAACATGATCTAGGTAACAAAGGATTATTTTTTTGAAAGACATCAATTTATCGCAGTAAACGTTGATTGTATGTTAGGATTCAGTGTATTGCGTTTATGCGTTTGAATATGAGAGGCATATTTTTGTCGAGCTCACTACCAGATTGGATAGTGGAAAATATCAAGTTATGCTACCTGCCAGGTATGGCCACGAGTCCCTAGGAGATTCGTAGAATTCAGTGTGAAATAAGACTGTGACTGGACAAGATCAAACAAGTACGGCAACATTATATCACATTTATGGAGGAATATGACACCTGTGAAGGTAAGGATGAAGTAATGGCAAACCTGAAGCCAAATTACTTGCCACTTCAAGGCGTAGCACAGGAGTCCCATTCCACAGAATAGTTCAAGGCTTTCTTTAACGCATATAAAATACAGCAAATAGTGTAGACCTCACTTTAGCAAAGGATTAGTCTGATATGAAGATTTTCTAAAACGATGTTATTTAAATGGCTGGCCAAATCGGAAGTGTACGAAGCAGTGAGTAATAATTTGCCCTTTTAACGCAGTCGTAGGGTAACTTAAATTAATATAAAACGTATATGTTCCTTTCGTTTTCATTTCGAACCTATGTTATTTTTAACATTTTCGTTAAGATATCCTATTAAATAACGAATTATTTTTATTACTTTTACCTTTCAGAATTCGTTATAAGCTTATTGCACTTTTAAATTCCCATTGCACTCGTGTGTGACTACATTATTTTTACTATTTTTACTCTTAATATCTACAGTTTTTACCAGTGTCATTATGCACATCGATTTTAGTGAGAAACCGCCCGACAGCCGAAGATAATCTGTGAAATGCAATATAAGTTTCGTAAATTTTACTACAATCAGCATATAACTGCGCTTATTTAAATATTCTGGCTGAATAATTGAACTAATCACTTCGATCCGTTCAAGCACAGTTACTAAGTTCGAAAAAAAAAAATTTCAACTAGAACTAGTTAAATTAAGTCGACTATTTCCTTTTAGCCCGGTCATTTTTTGGAAAATAACCTTCAAAACTCATAAAAGCATGAAATGTACTTCGTATATATGTAACGTTTAGTCACCTGAATAACATAATCGAAATTATTATGCTACTGCTATCATCTTTGAAAATGGCGGCTTAATAACACATTTTTGAACTTCTATCAGAAACTATCAATCTTATCAAAAACGTTTGGAACTAAAAAATTTTAACACACCAATACCTATCTTTTTATTTTTGGGATTTTGATACAAGTAACCATTATGCAAGTATTTTAAATTTTAGATTTTGAAAAAAATATATTAACATTGAAGTTACCCGTCTTTAACGTGCAGCATCTCATATATGAGTTTCTGACATGAAATAAAGAGGACTTAAATGAAATACCTCAATAATTTTAGTAAGAAACTAAATTGCTTTTTAAAATGTTGATAATAATTCACAAAATAAACATATATTGACACGAAGGGTATCTTCATAGTGAAGTATGGAATAAATGTGAATATGAGTTAGATGATGATGTAAAGCATCGAGTAATGCACATGGATTCAATTCCAGAGGAAGGTAGATACCACCATGATTGTTATGCTAGTTTCAGGCATGTAAAAAAATGAAGGAAGTTAAAGGATTGTAAATTATAAATGTGATGCCATATTAAACCTATTGTTTGATTTAAAAAAAAAGAATCAAGGCGAATAACAGTACACATTACCTGGACTCAAACAGTTAAGTTATAAATTCTCGAGTGAAGAAAAATGATAAAATTCTGACTATATTCTCAAAACTCGTTCGATAGAACACTTTAAAGATATAATAATAGTCACTGAATCATTTAAAGTGGACCGTTGGTTATGACTATAGACACAGCATTAAATAATACATGACTAATGATGCCAAGGAAACAACACATGGAAAATGAAAGACTGTGGATTGTTGAAATGACTACGTACTTAATTTTGCAGTATATTCGAGGTAAACCATTTGATTTATGCGCTTATCCATCGCTATACGAATTGAAAAATGTGGTATAAAATCTAACCCCACAGTCATTGAATGTTTTGATGGGTGGTATCGTGATTCAAGGAAGTACAAAGGAAAATACTGATAGATTCACAGCAATCACCACCATTAGCCACTTTATAAAATTTAGCCTGCTTTAGCCTGCTAGCAAAGGTAATTTTTGTTACCTATTCAGTTCGACATTTTAGTGCACTTTCATTGCAGGTATGGCTCGAGACATCTGATTAATCTACTGCATTTGATGTCTCTCAGTGCTGTCAGTAATGAAATGATAGAGCATTCAAATGCAGCAGGTGATAATGCACAGCCAAAAATATCTAGAAATGATTTCATACGGCTCGCACCAGAACAATTGTTAGAAGTGGAACGATCCAGATACTTCGCGGTATCAAGTGCAATGCCAACTTATGTAGAGTCAAATTCCCCTCCTCTAGTTCGTTACAGTAAGAAACAAATTAATCTCGATGTGAACTCGATATATCTAGTGCAATGTGTATAACCACCCGGGACCTTATTCTCTAATTTGAGCTTGCTTAAAGACAGTCAACGTGATCGTCTTTATCATAAATAAGACCATAAAGATGTTTACTCGTTGGCGTCTTTGTACGTTATTCTGTAAGTTATATTTTATTGATATCTCCATAACCCAAAAATAAAATAAATTTATTCTTTCTCCCAAACTGTCCATTGGTGGATCGTTCGAAGTCGCATGTTTGCCTCGAACTAGTGACGCAGCAGCTAAGAATTTATATCGCGTCTACCGGCAAATCCAGGAATGGAAACGGAATGCAATGGAACCTTCAGACGGGGGGCGGATAAAAACCATAGGCATTTTAACTCTCAAAAGCCCTGCACCTCCTGAGATGTTAATAGTGATTTTGTGAACGTGCATGTCTACAGCAAAAACAGATGTGAGTGCAGGAAATATAGCCTGCAATGTTTTACCACGTGTTAACAACGTCAAGGACTTCCATGTGTACATTTTGAAGAAGCTATTGAACTTCAATATGACGATGAATGTATAATATTCTAGTATCAGCTAAAATATCGTTTGTTAAAATCCAAATAATTTTTCTCAAAATTTAAATACAAACGACAGACTTAAATAACAGCTCACTTCACTACGAAGGTACATTTTGTGTCTGTTTGTTTTGTTAATTATGTTTAAAATGCAAAAAATAATCGTGTTTCTTTCTTTCTTAAAGTACCAGCGTATTTAATTCTAGTCACCTTTATTTTATGTCGGAGCACTAGTATACAAGATGCTACAAGATAAAGAGTGGTAACTTTCGGGTTGACTTACTTTTCAAAATCGGAAATTTAAGATACTGGCATAACGGTCACTGCTATACAAATTCTTAGAACAAAAATGTATTAATTTGTGTTTAAACTTTTTTTTGTTTCATCCCTTTAAATAGAATTTATATTTCTGAGAAAATTGAGAAAAACCTGTTTTTGGCAGCCATTTTCCAAGATGGCGGCTCTAACGCAGTGGTTTTTTTTGCGAAGATTGTTAGTATGTTATTAGGGTTACCTTATACTACATATGTATAAAGCATCATGCTCGTAAGAGTTTTTTTTAAGGTAATAAAAACATTTTGGTATAACATTTTGGTAATATTATAATTTAAAAACAATTATTGTTGACAGTTTTGATTTAATTTTTGTCCTCTAAGGTAAGGACAACCAGGTAAATGACTTGTAAGATATTTTCGAAATTTTTATTTTTGAAAGCTTAATCATAAAATATAAATATATGCCTAGTGCGGCTAGTCAGAAGATGAAGTCAAAGTACTGAGATGGTGATCTGGCGTTTCCTGTCGACTTAAGCCTTTTTTTGACTAGCAGCGAGTTATTACTTTAAGGACTAAATCATAATCGTTTGATTCTTATATATGTAATATAATGGTGTTTTTCTGTATTGCGTACTGAACTTTTCTTCATTTATATTGGTGCTGTATTTTCGTCACTTTTTTACTTGGGTTTTGCAGCTACCTTCAGTCTATTTTAAAAAATGCACATTAAATATTTGTTTTTAATTTAATGCAAAATTTTTAGTTAAAAAAATAATATCAATTACGTGGTTTTAGTTGACTGGTTTAACAACTTCCAGATATTTATCCTTTAAACTATTTTTGCAAATAAACTATTTTGTTTAAACGTTTTGTTAATTATTTTTTATTGTTAAATTCTTTTCTTGATAAAATGTTGTGTTAATGATATGCGCTGGATAATTTAAATATTAACTTAATATTTGATACCCTCCAAACGCCAGAATTACTGGCACACGCTGTATAACTAGCACGCGCATCGATCAGCGCGAACTTGCACCTGTTAGCAAACACCCAGCCCAAGACGTCCCACCGCCGTCAAATATTTATGGCTATCAGGAGTTTTAGATCATATAGCCTGGGAGCTAGCCTCCCGGCGTGGGGCGCCCCGCTGGGACAGCGCCGGCCCCGGCGGTAATACAGCGACTTTACAGGTCAGCGCGGGCACGGAGTCGAGATTATTTATCGACCATCATCTGGGCGCCACTTCGGAGGGCAATAACGGCGCTGGACAAGTCCGCCGAGGATTCTGCGCAAAGCCACTCTTTACATTACCCGCCATTCTCTTCTTAACTACGAAACTAATTAATTACTCCAACGCAGTTTTAATGACAGGTTTATGAGGTGAAACTACGATAGCACCTTCAAGCAAGAGCTGCTTATAGTCTATTCACGGTTTCTTCGCACTATTTTTGAATCCATCGTTTAAAGAATTACACCATGTGTAACGTGTTTGGTTGTTTCCTAAATATGTGATATATCGCAATCGTTTCATACTTGTGTTGACATGAAATTGCCTTATTTTTCGTTAAATTGAACTGTTGATTATATTTTATTTATAAGTTATGATATTTAATTTATAATTTGTTTGAGTAAAAACAGAGAGAAAATAGGTGTGCTGGTAATGTTTGGTAAGAAATAGTTTATATACAAAATAATATTACACTGAATGTGCGCGAATCTAGTGCGCTGTCCCTTTGGTGTAATTTTCTATACTTCGTTAAGCTTTGTTTGCATGAGGCGGAGGAATATCCTAGAAGTAGAAATTAAACAGGGCTTCAAAAAAGTTGGAAGTAATGTGAACAGCATATACATAAAGTTTTCAACGCAGAAATGTGAACACTTTCGGGAACGTTAGCTGCAGTACTGAACGAAAACATACGGCATATTTCCACAAAGATCTTTCATAACAAATCAAGAAGTTACTGATAACTAATGGGCCTACTTTCCTCTACATGTGTGCAAATAAATTTTAGTAAAGTTATTGAAAGCTTAGAGGATGTGTAGGCATTGACGTTTTATTGACAGTAATATTATTAGAGATGAAACCAGAAACATGTGAAACAGTACAAAGACAACTGAATCACACGAGTGACTTACTCGGGATTAGAATTCGGAAACACTCGTGAAACTAAGCTATCTTGCAATAAACAGCATCAAGGAGGTAGGATTCGGAGCATCTACTTCGGATGGAATCAGTTTAATGTTATGAATTATAGGGCGTCACTAACCTGAAATATTTACTCGGCCATCTTTTTGAAAATATGTCTATGAGCCACTAAAACTCACAAGTTCACATGGCCTACCATAGCGATACTTGTGTGAGAAATTTGATGGAAATCAGTTGATTGGTCTCCGAGCTATGGTATAAATACAATATTTTCTTAAATGGGGCTATATTACAAAATTGATTTTAATGTGGCTCTGTACACGATGAGTGTAACAGATAATGTCAGCATAAAAGGTTTGATTGAAATTGTTAAATTGTTAAATATATATGCCAAACATTTGAAAATATTTATTTGGCCACCATTTTTTAAATTATTGCCTGATCCTATTTCAATCATGCAACTATACTTGGTCTTCTATAGGTGTGGACAATTCGTGGAAATTAGCAGAATTATTCCGCAAATATGACAAACTGTTCAGTTTACTCACCTGGCACAACTTTGCAAAAAAATCTGGCAAATAAGGATTTTTGCATACATATCGGTTGATTGGTCCTTTACATATGGCATGAAACCTCCATTAATAATGTGACGATACTCTTAAATGGAGGGCAAAAAGTTTATATATTAGCACCCACGATTATTGTAATAGATAAAATATACAAAATTTAAATTTATATCTGTTACATAGTTTCGTACATATATCACACTAAGTTAAAACGTTAATATATACACCATTTAGAAAATAAGAGACTTACATTCTTAAAACATATAAATTAATGTAACATTCCATAGTACAACTTTTTCGCCAAATTTGAAAGAAATCGGTTGACTGTTTCCCTAGATACGATATAAAACTATATTACTTCATGTGGGGCTATCTTAAAAAAAAGCGGAGAAATTAGGTTTGCATAGACAATTTTTATTGATACAACTGATACTGTCAGAATACAAAGTTAAGATGAAATTAGTTTTACAGTTTCGTAGATAAAAATTTCGATGCTAAAATTTTTATTTGGCAGCCATTTTTAAAATATGTATGGCAGATCAACTCAAAATTTATTAGTTTACATAACCTGCCATAGCGCTAATTGTTTGCCAAATTTTGTAGAAATTGTTTTTTTATATAGCATTATTTCAATTTGTCAAGTAACGCTGTTTTACAAAATGGAGGACAAAATAAATTCTGTGTGTACACATTGCATTGTTGTAAAATAAAAAGTCATCAAACAAAGATTCGTTGGAATTAATGACATTGTTTTAACGATATAACACACAAAACTAAAATAACTGTATGTCAGGTATTTTGAAAAAAAGTGTCTGACATACATAAAATATCTCCTTTAACATTACCTACCGCAGTACTTCTTGTTTGAAATATTTGGTAGGAATCGGAAAAATGTTTCCTGAGATATGACAAAAACTTTACTTATTCGCGTGGCACTATCTGACAAAATGGAGGACCAAAGAGGCTCCATGTAGACACATTTGATGTTTGTTATATGTACTACCATCGTACAAAATTAAGTTGAAATTTTATTGGTTATTTTCAAAGATAAAGCATACTTTTCTAAAATATCTGTATGGCCGCCATTTTGAAAATAATTTTCTGCCTTAATTGAAACTAATTTTTACATATCAACTGCCGCAGAACTACTTAATTGCAAAATATGTCAGGAAACCCTCAATTTTTTCCCGAGAAATTACACAAAAATTTGATTAATTCATGTAATGCTATCTTACAAAATGGTGGACAAAAGTTTAGTTTTTGGCTTATGTGATGCTTGTAATAGATAGTGACTGCGTTCAAAATTTGGTTGAAATTGGTCAAATCGCATAGTAGTTATACCAAAAAAATTAAATATATTTGTGTGGCTGCCATTTAGAAAAAAGTGCCGTATAAAATTTGTTTAATGTTATTTATTTGATCTTACATAGTATTAATAACTTGTCAAATTTGAAGAAAGATGGTTGTGTGGTTTTCGAGATCTATAAAAGCTTTTTTTTTTCATTCGGTGCTGTCTTCCAAAATGGCATATAAAAGTGGCTGTTGTTTGGTTTATATAATGCTTGTNCTTTTTTTTTTCATTCGGTGCTGTCTTCCAAAATGGCATATAAAAGTGGCTGTTGTTTGGTTTATATAATGCTTGTAGTATATACTGTCAGTGTAAAGAATTTGATTAATATTGGTTAAACGGCATGGTAGTAATATCAAACAAACCTATAATATTTGCATGGCCGCAATTTTGAAAATAAGTGTCTCATTAAGTTTAATTATCGACATATAGCTCGCCAATCATAGTATTACTTAAATGCCAACTTTGGCGAAAATATGTTGAGTAGTTTTTGAGAGATAACCTAAAAGCTTAACTTTTTCACGTAACGCTATATTCCAAAATGGCGGACCAGCATCAATATTAAACTCTAAATTTAATGCTTACAATTTGCGCTGCCAGCATACAATATTTGGTTAAAATCGGTTGAATGGTTTCCGAGATATGACATATGGCCCTAAATATTAAAATGACCGCCATTTTGAAAGTAAATGCTTGGCGTTGTCAAACGCTATAAAAGTCGGGTGTATTTACTTATATATATATATATATATAT
>NQII01005055.1:10381-57189 GCA_002778355.1 Clitarchus hookeri | reverse complement strand
ACACACACCACGTGTTTCTAAAACACGAAGACAAACTTCAGCAGGCAAATTCCTTTCGAAAATATGAGACTAATATATATATAGTATGTACAACTTACCCCCTAATGTAATTATTAAGGGAGCTATGCGCACCCAAAATTTAAGTTTTAATATGCGTTTAGTTGAAAATATCAGAAACCACATGTGATTAAGCAACAAATCGGTGCATGGTGATTTGTATAAAGAAGATCTTACACCTGTAAAAATTCGGTCGGTAATATCATCCCCCTTCCTTTTGGAAATGGTTGTTGGCACCCTATGCTTGTTTCAAACTTTGTAACACTATGTTCTAAACAATTTTTAAGTACAAGCTGTGAATCAACACGTCTAAATTACCAAAAAAAATGGTCTCTTGGCGGGACGATCTCAGGCAAATATTTTGTGACATAACGTTGAACAAAAAAAAAAAAAAAAAAATATANGGCAAATCGCAGAGAATGGCAATTTAAATGAGGCTTTTTCAGGGGCGTACAGCTCACTTAATAATCAGTTGACGAGAAAGTGATAGTTACATTTTAGACTTCTATTTTCGTCAGGAATACACTGCCAAAGTTTGTCCCCCATGTTTTAGAAACTCGTTGTGTGTATGTTTATACATATACAGTATATATATACATATAAACAGTATACATCTGAACTTCCTCCATAAAATTAAGCCAAAGAATCTGTGGGTCTAAATAACCAGAAATTCCCAGTAATAAAACGTCCGGAAAAGCAATTTTGTATTACTAAAGTAATGTTTAAGTTAGGTTCAAGGGAACATGAGGTACTACGTTATTGTAGTGTATTGTTGTGCAGAATGTACTACATTACTTCTCTTTTTCTATTGAATAACCTTACTTTTTTTTTCCAGAATGTAATAAGTACATTGATTTCTATTGATTCCAGCTCCCGGCATTGATGCACTTAACTTCAACGTCACTTTAGTAATATAGGATTGCTTTTCCGGACTTTGTGTTACTAGGGTTTTCTGGTTTGTCTAGTCCCACAGATGTCGTGGCTTCATTTTCTGCACGAAATTCACATACATTCAGTATATAAAACTCAACTTGTGTATTCAAAGCCCAAGTGAAGGTATGGGATGACATTCACACTGTCTATACAGAATATCACGCAAGACTTGTAAAATGTTATTTTGTAATGCGCCGACTGTCCCGGTGACCAATATTCATATGCAACCGATTACAGGCGGTGTAAAACTATTGATGAGTAGTGTATGTTGTGAATTTTGTCTAAACATTTTCAATGTTTACGTAGAGATATCGAATTTTAGTATCGATATCAAATTAAATTTATTTGTAAAATTTTAGTCTTTTTAAAATTTTAATCATGTAAACAAATTGCAATCGAAATCTATTATTTTTTCGAAGAGTTAAATAGCAACAGTTATCTTAGTGATAACATTTATGACAAGGCTATTGTAAACATATAGAAAGATGGCCGTCTTCTAAGGATCTGTAGTAGTTTTGATGATAAATGCTCACATTTGGAATTTGGTTGAAACTTTTGAAATGCTCTCATCGCTGTTTGCTGAGATATTTCGGAGCATACGCAATTTTATTGTGTTGTCTTCATAAATACCTCAAACTGAACCCATTCTCTGACTTGTGAATATTAAAAACCACGCACGGTTTCTTATTCTCGTCTATAATTTCATTTTAAGTTGAAATTAAAATTATTTTATTTTAAATGCAATTTTACAGTATGCTGATCTTTTTATAACAACTTAAAGAGATCCGTAAAAAACTTATTTTGGTGCTCAGTTCTAGTAATTTTTTGTAATAAAGCCTGTAAATAATTTATCGCTAAATACTAATTACTAGACATAAGATTTTAAATATTTTTATAGTGAAATAATTTTGTTTAAATATCTATATTTCAGAACGGGACGTTTGTCGAAACAAAAGAAGCTTGAATATTTTATTGGTTCTGAAATGAAGTACATAAAAAAACGAGAATTTAATTTATCTAGGAATAATGCACCTGCCACCTTTATTAATAATCAAAACAGATGGGGCGTTGCGACATTATACTGCCACTGTGGCATCAAATTGTTGGCAACGAAATATCGGAATTTCGTCATTTTGCAGAAATATGTCAATTCCGCCGCCTCTCCCCCCGTCATGTAAAAAGTTAATTTTCTTCTCACGCCGTGCAGTATCTTCCTTATAGACGCCTTGCTTCATGCGGACCTTCATTTTCCACGTTTATATCCCATTCACACGAACTGCATTGCTCCCAACTTTTCTCATCCATCTTTCTTTTCTTCTTTGCTGTAGAAAGTTAACGACGTTACAACGAAATTTCAAAATTATAAATTTACAAGCTGACGGGTATCAAATCACAGGAAAGAAGAGAGTATCTTTACATGAATGATTTAAGTCAATTTGATATAAAGTAATGAATTTCCCCTCAACATTTTCGCCTTCAGGTTAGCCTAAAGTGTTAAGAGTGTTGCTCTAATAATTATCAATTAAAAAGAACAACTCACAATTGGAAACAATTCCTTTAGTATCGCATACTCTTCATTACGCATCTACATACAATTATTTTCACATCCAAAATGATATTAAATAAATTAAAAGTGTAGTGTGTTTCTCTTAAGAAGAAATGTATTATTTAACTTAAAGAAATACTCATATACATAAATTAGGACTCCTACAACATGTTCATCCAATGACAAGAGCTAATAAGTTGGTTTTAAAACAAAGTAAAGTTTCTTAAAAATGTTTTGGAGAATTTCAGTTTTTTTTACCACAATATAGTTTAAAATAAGTAGAGAAACAATATTTAGATGTTGATTAATTATTTAAGTATTTGTATCATCATTAATTAATTCAATTGTAAAGGCCGTTCGATTGGTAATATTCTAAATTCTGTTTACTGGCCACTTCATGTAATAGCAGCCAATTGAATGTTTATATTAAATTTAAATTAACACCTAATTTAATAAAACTAGAATAATTACGGTTCAAAATAGCTCGTAACCTTATACAATACATAATTCGGCAATAATGCGTTAACGTGTTTGCAATAAGTTTATATTTTATTAGCAATTAATTGGTCTTACGAATTTTTCCGATGCCATTTTGAAAGCCTTAAAATAAAAGCTAGTATAAATTTTGTTAGGATGCTTTACTTTTCGATTTTAGTACCTCGTTCCATCGTAGAACTGATGAATGTACCAGATGTCATAAAAACAATATATAACGCTCAATTTTAGATTTCAGTTTGCAGGACTAAATTTAAATGTAAGGTTTGACTTCATATTTGACTTAATTTACTAAATTACAAGGTAAAACCTCGATTATTCTATTTTACAACTGAAAGTCACGTAAAAGCTTACTTTAATATGTTTTGAACATGATTATTTTGTTTGTTCTGAAATTGTAGAGAATCAACATGGTGATCACCTCAAGTTTTTCTATTTTCAATGACAGACGAAATATAAATGTTTTTCGCCGGTGATGCCACTCTTTCTCATTCCTTTGTAATAAACAATGAAAGAATTTACTTAGGTTTGTATGTATAAGAATGCGTTATGATGGAAAATGTTAAGTAAGGTATTAACCACTCTTAGAGGCCATTTGGGATTTTTCTCTCAGGATCCCCGCTGAGTATTTCTAAAAAATTACTTTAATTATTACAAAAATTTCAAATTCACCAAGTCACTATGTTGACTTGATTTGTTTAAACAGCTCGGTCTTGGGTATCAGAGATCCATAACCTTAATTTGTGTATAAGAACTCTCAAATCTGAAAAATTTCAACTTCCCTTGAACAATGATGATGGCAGATAATTTCTGCATCACTATTATTTTATATAAAAATATAATCTGTACGCAAATGTAAATTATAAAAGCTGATTACGATAAATGAATGAGACTAGGTTGTCATATGCTAAACAAAATTTTCGGTATCACCCAGATACATTATTACGATTTCAGAAAATTTTTGGGAATAAATTTTGATTCTTCGTATTGCAACATGAAGATACTTTACAACTGGACTGATGATATAGAAAAACGTAAATCGCATGGTCATATTTAACGAAACTCTGACTTTCGAAAACTTTCTAAGCAAACAACTGTGTTTACAAATCTTACACGTTCCCTACAAAAGTCAATGTACTACGCGATAATTAAGAAGAAATTTGTGCTTACTTTTGTCGGAACGTTATCTTATATTTGTATTTCACAAAATTTTATTCCATGATGTGTGCTTAAATCAGTATTATTTATATCGGACCTGTTCGCCGTATAGTAAATAAATCGAAGTTGTTTTATGTATCTGCAAGTCTGATTGAACTTCTCTCGTCTACATTCAAGCCGAAGTCATTAATATTATCGGCTGTCTATTGGAAAATACACCATTCCACAGTGACACATATTGGAATTCTTCCTTATTCGACTGTTTGGATTTACAGTTTTTTTTCTCAACGTTGCTGTCCGCCTTAAATTAGAAATACACGTCACGGAGAAGTTCCAGCTACTGTGAAAAACTGTTGTCTTCAATGTAGTAAAAATTTTGAATTTGCAGCTCGAGGAAAACTTAAAGAAAAGCGTTGAAAACTTTCCCTATTTCCTCTCAAAAAAATGCTCAAACACATACTGAAATGCCATAACAATCTCATTCTGGACGTTCTTGTGCTGACATCAACTTATTTTACTTTAAATGAGTTTATAGAATTTGTTACAAATACGCTAAGGGATTAACCCCTTAAGGAACACATTAATTTGTGGTTTCAGGTGTTGCAAAAGAGGGAATTTTTTGGTGTTAAAAGTACTTACGAATTTCTTAGAACAACTAATACTTTGGGACCTATAAAATGGGCTTCAATATATCCATGATACAACAAGTGACCAATTATAAAATTGCTGGTTTGTCTGCAGCAATCAATAGAATTATCCAGAAAAAAGACGCTGTTTCTATTAGTTCCACCTTCGAACCTTGCACATGATCTTACCTATTTTGCAACATTTCAAACCGTAACACCAGACATGCTGACAAAGGCGTGGAACGAGTTTGATTATCGCGTAGATGTCGTTCGGGCAGCTCATTATTTTCACATTGAACATCCATGAATGTATGGTAAACCAACTTCGCGGTTCCACGGTTCATTTTATTGGTCAATCAAGGCTGTAGGCGTTTTGATTTTGATATTATAGACCTTCAAAGTTGGGGTATTATTTTAGACTCATCTTGAATAATTAAATTCAGCGTACAAAATGTTATCGTAAAAGAAATCAAACAAATACGAAGATGTTACACCCCTTTCTTTCCAAAAGAAGACGAACTTGACGTACATTGCACCCGAGCACAACCCCGCATGAGTGCTCGAGTCAACTTCCTGAGTCGTCATTTGTGAGCACAAAGTCCGTATGTCGTGAATATGTGAGGAGCTCACTACGGTCAGCAAGGTCGTATTCCGTTCCCTGCACTGATGCACAGTGAGAGAAAAACAAACAAGATATTTGTTTGTATTGGGCCGAAAATATATATAGTTGCCACAACGAAATATTTTGCCGAGTAAACAAAACTTCAGAAGCAGCAAATTAATTTTGTTCATCTAAGGAAATACCTACACGCTTGCTTGCATTAGCAATACCTCTGTGTAGTGCCGACAGAAACAATAGCGTCAACAAAATATTTAGTGGTTGAGTAAAATGTACATATTTAGTAGTTGAGTCAACTGTTCATATTTTTTTGACCACTCATTATATTCCCTTCGTTCGAAAATAAAACTCGAGAATTTATTTGCATCATTTGTGACAATTAGGATATTAACCGTGTTTTTAAGAGCGTTTATTGATGCTTAATAATCGTATTAACATTATAGTAAAACAAGTCCGACAGAAAACTCAGAACTGAAGCTGTAAAACTTGTAATATTTATTTGCACAAATTGTCCAGTGGTTGAAATGTATGTATTTAAAAACACTGCAACTCTCTGTGTAGCCATTTTATCTGAGCTTGCTAGATCGTAACGCTCGAGCGAAGAAGATCTAGGTTATGATCTCGGTTGAAGTTACGAATTTTTTTAAATATTAATCGAAACTGTTTAATGTACGTATAGACAAACAAATCTTTGGTTGCACCAACCAAATCTCTGTTTGCGGCAACCAAGTAAGAACAACATAATAATTTTGTCACAACAAATTATTTCATTACCCCTAAGCAAAAAATTAATTTTGTTATGCCAAACAAATTTTGCTTGATAAAAACGAACTCTTTCTCAGTGTGATGCAGCCAGCTGTAAACCCTTCAATCGTTGTTCCGTTACTACGAGCGTTACGGCTCGTCTACGACCGGCCGTACCTGTGGACGTGGACGTGTCTCAATCTCGACGTCAAGTGACGTCACAGTGACGCAGTCCGAACATGGTCCACAAATGCGTTATCCGAAAGTGAGCTTTCAGAAACTCTCACCAGGCCGCAGCACATTTGGCGCTGCGTGGTTGTTGTGATATCGCTGAAGTGTCGCTTATTTGGTGTTTGTTTTTGCGAGATGGGTGATTTGAACGTCTATTAATTTTTTGTGATATAATGGTTTTATTTTAAATACGCTCGCCAACTGCATTCGAGGAATTTCCTTTGAACTTCACAGGCTTCTAAAAGTTTCATCCTTAATACTGAACAGTTCAGGCCGAACGCAGACAGAACTAATTAGAATTTCGTCACATTCATCTTAAGAAAACCAACCTGCCACGTCCATTGCTTGCATTTAAGAAGTAGACATTACACAAAAGCCCGCCGAAGTACATGAATTNGAAACCAACCTGCCACGTCCATTGCTTGCATTTAAGAAGTAGACATTACACAAAAGCCCGCCGAAGTACATGAATTATTCTTTCCCTATCATCTTAAGCCACAGTTTGGGAAAAAATTCAGTTTAATGAATGATTCGACTTGGTACACAGGTTGACTTAGAACATAGGAGCCATGGCGTTAGAAACTCACGTGCACCAATCATAGTTAAGTTGTTGTTAAGACACAGGTTGGGATAGCGCAACTGTAGACAGGCCTTTAAAGACTGTGGTGGGGAACGAAACTGTCATACGTTATTTCGAGCGAGATGTCAGATAGTAAATAAGTATGTAGACCTTACAGCATGTAAACAAACATCATTCACCTTAAACCTACTATGTTTAATTCAATATTAATGTACGTTGTATTATAACCGTAACTTAACCGTACTAAAAAACTACTCGCATGTATACATTTATACATATAGGTATTACCTTATTCAGGACTCCATTGAAGTTGTATTAGCTTTTTAACATAACTTGCGACACTTTTCCGCCGCCATTTCGCACCCAAATGACGCCAGCGCCGGAATAATTTGTGCTCCAAACATCACGTAGTTGATGCCCATGATTGATCGGAATTAGAATTATGTAGGAGGTACACTGATGAGTAGGGAAACTCGATTTTCGCGGAAAGATCTGTGCATGTGCTATATTTCAATATCCTACAAGCATATCTGCATATTTTATTTGTTTGTTGGCTACGTGTGTCTGAAAGAAGAAATTCTAGCCAATCAGAATTAGGCTAATCTGATAGTGAACGTTTGTGAATAGCGGACAGACACGCGAGACAGGGGACATTTAGAACTATCCAATAACGGAAGTCGAGTTGTGCTGATTTTTTTTTTTAAATACAGCTAGTTATCGAAAATCTTCGCGAATTTTGGATGCCCTTACTGATGAGTGATGTGTCATCAGCGATAGGAACAATTTTCTTGGGCGTATTACGAAATTGTGAAGGTAACTGATTACGACCTAATTCTCCTCTTATTTAGCCCTTGTCTATGTAGCCGTGTGACTTAAATCTCAACCCCCTAAATTTACTTTTCTGGATTCAAATATTCTGTGGCTGCCATTATGATGTGAAGTAAATCATTATAATTTCAGTGAGGAATAAGCCTCTTTGCTTCTTCACATAAACATACGTGTGTAATTTCGAGAAATATGGCCGCCGCGGAATTTCAGGCAGAGGTAGTTCGGACCCGTCTCTTTCCTGGATCCATTTTCTCGCTAATTCTACCTTCGCATGCCATTAAACCTTATGAATTATTCTCGCTGTCCACGATGCCGTATCCAGTTTAATTTCCCCTATAGATTCCCCGCCACATACATGAGAAATTTCCGTTCGGCTAGAATTATAACCGTAAGACCACTTAATTTCTTCAGCTACTCCTGTCATTTATCAATAAGCGCAAACAGTTTCATTTTTATAAACCTACAAATAAAAAAATGTTCTTTTCTTTTTTTTATAATTTTTTTTGGATGAATGTAGACCAGCACTGCTGAACTAAGTTCAGAGTAAGTGTTGGCTGGCCTGCCGGCTGGTGAGTAAAGCTACCTNGAATGTAGACCAGCACTGCTGAACTAAGTTCAGAGTAAGTGTTGGCTGGCCTGCCGGCTGGTGAGTAAAGCTACCTCGGCGTTCCGACTTGTTGATTACCAGTGAAGCCTTTTTGCTGGCGCACCGAGAGAAACGGTTTGTTTGAGCCAACAATACATTTGTTTGTATATGGCAAAACAAATGCACACAGCTGACTGAAAAAATAATATTTGGCTGCCAGACTGATTTTGTTTGCCCAACTAAACGGTTTGGTCAGTTCAAGTGTATATTTTGATGGGTGAACAAAATATGTTTTGTGGTTTTTCAGATATTGTTTTGTCTACAAAATATTTTGTTTGAGGAAATACTTATTTGTTTGACGATGTACAAACAAATATTTTGTTGGTTCAACAAAACTTTTTCTCAGTGCGTGTGCATCTGGAGTTTGCGGTGTAAGCAGTTATTTAACCTCCGTATTCTCAACTACACGATAGCGCTCTGATGGCGNTGTGCATCTGGAGTTTGCGGTGTAAGCAGTTATTTAACCTCCGTATTCTCAACTACACGATAGCGCTCTGATGGCGTGCCATAGAAGAGGAAGTAGATAAGAAACCGTCTAAAGCAAAGGCTTTTTTTCCCCACAAAATGCCGTGGCACAAATAAATTCTCCTATGGCTTCGTTGCTTCTATGGCGTCATTAACATTCAACGCCATGGCTTAAAAACGACCAGTTGAAGGGCCTTAGAGAAAACAAGAAAGTTTTCCAAAAAGTGGTTGGTTTTAAACGGCTGAGTTTGGCACTTGGCTGAAATTTTAAGAGCGCCTCTTGGATAAGTCAGCATTTCCGCAGTCGGCCTGTTTTGTCATCCCGAGGCTGGCGCGAGGGTTTTTTTTTAATGCACAGTTTAAAAAAGAGACCTAATTTGTTTATTTTTACAACCCGCGACCGTGAAATCACTCCGACGAACCACGCACGCTTTACATTTGTAAGGGTGGCCCCCGTTGCTCTGTGAAACATTCCGAAACTACTAAATCTGCCCGTCATACTTCAAGCGGCCTTGGACGTCGCGATGAATAAAACATTTTCTCGCAATTTTATTAAATTCAGACGTCCCTCATTTACATCTCCCGGCACTTGAGCATTTCCTTTCCCTTAATATATATTTCCTTTCTACCCGAGGGCAGGTTATTGTTTCTTCAATTGTCTTCCTAGAAGGGACTCCATCTTTTCCCAGGACTTTTAATAACGTCACGGGAAGTGAAATACGGCCCGTTTTTCCTCCTTCGCTGTGTTGATTGAAACGGCAGCCACGTATAAAGATAAGCCATAAAGGTAATAACATCACGGGACTGGAGCGAAACTTGACCTACGTAAAAATANGCAGCCACGTATAAAGATAAGCCATAAAGGTAATAACATCACGGGACTGGAGCGAAACTTGACCTACGTAAAAATATACACTGCTTGCACGAGATGAGAAATTGTGGAGTTTCGTCGTGGGTTTCATGCAACCACGGTAGCGAGGCTGTAAGCTTTTTGCGGTTGAAGATTTTTCGAAAGCCCTTCTTAAGTACTTCTTTTCTCCTCATGTTGTACCTTCCGACGTATGTGCCCAACCCTAATAACTTTATGCATGCACCAGTCAAATAAAATAGTGAAATACACAGTAAAAAAAAGTGTAATTTTGCACAAAATGTATGTGGCAGCAGAGTTTCCACTAATTTCCGTGTAATTTCACACCAACCATGTTCAGGTGTTTTTACTGTTGTAACACAACGAAAATGCCATTAAAATGGCTAAAACAATCAAGCCACTGTGCTTGTATTAAGACAATATGCTGTGTCAAATAAAATTCACTACATGACAGAAAACACGTTTTAAATGCTTGTGTATTTTTACACTATGGCAGGTGTAACTTTTTAGCAACACTGGGAATTAGATACTGCAGCGTTGAACCACCTACCAACAAGCTTTTCACAACCTGAGAAATTACCGGTACCTACAGGATTTGAACCTGTGACCCTCGGAGCACATGCCAGGTGGCGTAACCACTATACCACCAGCAACTCACGATTGGCGTCGAGCGTTACCTGGAATAACAAATTTGGAACGGTGTGTGGTATAAGAGCCAAGCGATAGGTGCAAGACTTGGTTGTGCTTGGCATCATCTGGTAATGTTTTCGAGTACTGTACGTTGTTTGCAAAACACGTTTTTATTCCCCGCCAGGCTTATTTTCGCTGAATGATACAAGCGATGAAGAGCAAGTCCTTGTGACCGTGGGACGGCTGCGCTCTTCAAATCAATCACTTCACACGGTCATTCAATAAAACAAAAACGACGCGTTTTGGGCTGCCTACTCAAGCATCATGGCTTGTGTATGTAATTTATACTTTGTTTTTTTTTCGTAATAATAGCATTTCACTAAAATTTTAATATAAATATACATTTATTTAGTTATTTTGAAAATGTAGTATTGAACATTTATTATTGCAATAATAATAGTGTGTGTTAATACAATGACAGTACATTAATAAAGTGCAAAATGAAGATGTTTAGTACTATGTGTTGATGTATTTACACCAACATTTAAATGTGTAATATAACACCAACTTTGTTGTTAACACATGTATACATTAGTTGCTTTTAAACATACATTTATAGACCTTTTTGTATCGTAAAATCATTCGTGTATAATTAAATACATATTAGTTTATTTCCATAAAAAAATGTGAAACTATCACACATATACATATATTTTACAGTGTTGTTAGGAACCTCATTACACTCTCAACACAACGTCAAGGCTTAGAACTCATTTTGTTTTAATTCGCTTCTAGCTTGACCCTTTCCAGGCCCTATCTAATTTACGGCTTCAAGTGTTGCAAATAAGAAATTTGTTTGACGCTAGCTGTACAATAATATGACATAGAGCTTGTTTTATTACGACAGTCGGTGAGCAGTAGACTCTGTGTCCCACTACAGTAATATGAATAATTCACAACCGAGGAACAGCAACTCGGTTTACGAATCAGTTACCCACGGGGAAGATCCCCCGGGCCTTAAAACTCGCAGTGTATACAGTACTGGCCAAAAATAATCTTCCTTTGCAGTATGCATAAAGTTACGTACGCTGAGTCTTAGTGGTTCAACTGGGATTTTGCATACCAGTGTCTCCTGTAGCATATCTTCTATTCGCAGTATCTTCACACTTTTTGAATCGAACCTTTGAAAAATCGCGTTATGTACGACGTGTTTTTTTGTTTCCTAAATACGGTGTCATCACGAGTGATTTATATTCGTGTTGACATAAAAGAACATTATTTTTTGGTTAAATGAAATTTCTACTCATATTTTTTTATATATCTTGTAAAATTGCATTTATAATTAATATAAATAAAACATAGAGAATATAAGTGTGTTGATAATGACTAGTAAGAAATAGTTCTCATGAAAACTATTATTAAACTGAGTGCGCACGGACGCGGTGCGTTGTTACTTTGGTGTAATTTTCTAGACTCGGTTAGTCTTTTTTCGCATGAGTCGGAGGAATAGCGAGGAAATAGAACTTTAGCAGCGCTTCAGAAAATTTGGAATTAATCACTGTATATGTAGTTACGGGCACAGTAAAATTTTTTCCCCCGATATTTATTTGAAAACTGTTCACTTTACCACGGACAGCCTAAAACACCTCCGTCTCATTTCGCTTTCGGTACACAAAGTAACAACAATAATTTGTCNAAAACTATTATTAAACTGAGTGCGCACGGACGCGGTGCGTTGTTACTTTGGTGTAATTTTCTAGACTCGGTTAGTCATTTTTCGCATGAGTCGGAGGAATAGCGAGGAAATAGAACTTTAGCAGCGCTTCAGAAAATTTGGAATTAATCACTGTATATGTAGTTACGGGCACAGTAAAATTTTTTCCCCCGAGATTTATTTGAAAACTGTTTACTTTACCACGGACAGCCTAAAACACCTCCGTCTCATTTCGCTTTCGGTACACAAAGTAACAACAATAATTTGTCNCACTTTACCACGGACAGCCTAAAACACCTCCGTCTCATTTCGCTTTCGGTACACAAAGTAACAACAATAATTTGTCCCAGCCTTGAAGGCATGGTCAACAATCATGACAAAAGGTCGGTGCTCAGTGCAGCCAACTGTCCTATCCAACGGTCACGACATGTCTTTCCCGGCGAGCCTGTAAAGTGGACGAGGCGAGACGAGGTATAGGTGGAGTCTACGGAACGCATTTCCAGAGGGAAATGGGAGCACCCCGCAAAAACCCACCTCTCGCAGGTAAAGTCCGCTACGTTTTACACCTGTGAGATATCCTACTCGTGTACGCTCGGGGATAACCGTTTTGGGAAGCCGGCGATAGTTCTGTGGTCCAGAAAATAAGACCACAAAATTAATATTGCCCCTTTTATAAATGAAAAAAAAATTCTTGAAATTGGTTGGACATAAAAATGTGTCGCATTGCTGTATGTCCAAACGTAAAGATTTAACTAAACTATCTCAAATTTCCTGCAAAATCATTCCCATTATCCGAAGACCTCTGATTAGTTTGAAGGAGAAAGAAAACGCGACCAGAGATAGTTTATTTGATAGACCAAGTTTCTGTTACAGAAAATGGTCATACTATTGTCCCCGTGTCCGACTGAGGAGTACAACCAGAAAACCGGAATAAAAAAATTACACAGAAGTGAATCTCATGGCATCACGTACTGTTATTAATGAAAACTGGAACCCAGTAAGACATTTTAACAAAATATAATTGAGACCATTCGAGAATAATAAATTCCTCACGGTACGGAAGAAAAAAACTATGAAAGATAACATGAAAACGCCAGACATAGAGCAATGCGCACTAGTAAAACGTAACGTGTCTCTAGAAGAGAAATGTACATATTGCACTAGAGTGTAAAGATAACCGGCCGCCCTTAACGAAGAACGACCGCTATTACAATAAGGTTCTCTATCGCGAATTAAACGTGGAAGAGCATCTTGTATTAGCGGCGCCGCTATTTTATATTTCAATACGTTGAACCTTAAATTATATTTAAGTAAACGAGTTACAAGCAATCGATTACTTACTGCCAACAAATAGCAGTTCTCATAAAGATCCGTCTGTAATAGACACTTCCTCGTGTACATGATAAAAAGAGAAGATAACGTGTCTATTGGTGCACCCAAAACAAAGTTTTCAGAGTCTAACAACGGTGCGCAATTTTTTCCCGAAGCGCTAATATTCTTATTTTGATGCCGTAGTTTTGGCTGGCGAAAACATTTTTCAAGGTTTTTGGGAAATAAAATATTAACAACGTTATGTAATGACCAACTCATTAATGTAATCAAATTAAAATGTAACATGTATTTTTGTCAATATATCAGGTATCAATTATTTCATATTTGTGTTCCGTTTATAACAGTAAATACTTAATNATCATGTATTTTTGTCAATATATCAGGTATCAATTATTTCATATTTGTGTTCCGTTTATAACAGTAAATACTTAATATTACAAGAATATATATTATTTGCAACATTTGCTTTTTTAAGCACCCACAATTGAAATACGCGTAAATGATTTTCTAAAACTTTTAAATGAGTAAATTACAGCAACATATTATACACAGTTTCAAAATATATGCATAATTTTTTCATATGCAACATAAATAGNAATGAGTAAATTACAGCAACATATTATACACAGTTTCAAAATATATGCATAATTTTTTCATATGCAACATAAATAGCACTTTCGCATAATGCTGTGCGTGTGTGTATTTTCTAATGAGTTTTGCATGTTGTACAGCCAGAGTGAAGTGTTCCNCACTTTCGCATAATGCTGTGCGTGTGTGTATTTTCTAATGAGTTTTGCATGTTGTACAGCCAGAGTGAAGTGTTCCATTGAAAGCCACCCTCATTGTACAGTAATGTTTTAAACGGTGTTACGTAGAAACGCCCTATTATGAGATATCCTACCGTCTCGCATTACATTCGAAAAAAAAATAGAGGTTATAAAAGGAAATGTGTGATTAAAATGGCTTGNGATATCCTACCGTCTCGCATTACATTCGAAAAAAAAATAGAGGTTATAAAAGGAAATGTGTGATTAAAATGGCTTGATTGTACCTCCGCTATGTATGTGCTAGTAGAAAATATTTATCACTCGGGTGGCCTAACAAACGTATGGCCAAGCTGAACAAGAATATGAGCTCAGACGAACACAGTGTGTAATGAACACGTGACCTCTTTCCGAGCGAGCGAACGATTGCGGAGCCCCGACATCGCCCCTTGTTATAGCGTGAAATGGTAGCGTCCGTGCAAGTGTGATATATCTTACAAGATCGTACAGGGTTGATGGTGATAGAGAAGGGAATATGCACTAATTTTGCCAACAAACCGAGCCGGTGGTATTCCAGACCAGTCCTTACAAAGTTTTGGGACGTGAATGTCTAGTCAATTCGATAATCAGATAATCACTGCTTCTCTACGTTGGGGGGTGGAGGGGGGGATATGGCTCAGTGGCTAGGGTGCTCGCCTCCCACCAAGGCGAACAGGGTTCCAGTCCCGGCGGCATCGTTCCCGATTGGATACTTCCGCACGCGGGAATCGTACCGGACGATGCCGTGGGTCGGGACGGGCCCGGGATCTCCAGTTCCCTCCCGCTCATGCAATCCTAGGCTGCTCCGTGCTCACCTCGTCAGCTCTCAAGACCCCGATGCTAAGAACCGCACAAATATGTCCACTCCACTGCTCCTCTATGGCTTGAGCACGTCCAGCTCTTGTAGTGAGGAGGCAGGATAACGAGTTCGTTTCCGCCGAACATCAGAATGTATGAATGAGTGAGCATTGAGCCGGTAATCGATTGGCTCCCAACTCCAATAATTATGAGGATCACATCGTATTTTAATATTTCTATGATCTCGCCGCTAGACGTAAAATCCCGAATCTAACACGAGGAGTCTACCTTAGCAGCGTGTTGAGATTCATAGCTTTAATTTTTTTTTGACAAAACTACTAATAATTTCAGACCCCTAATTAATGTTGAAAATTAGACATTTTTGATGGGTGCTACACTTTTAACTTGTATCGTTGTCGCAGCCAACGAGCTGTAGGCAGTTTTCAGCGATAGTGCTATATACTATCCAAAACCTGTAATATTAACAAGGTAAACGAATCAGTTACCATTAGGGAAGATCACTGGGCTATGAGCCTCACAGCGTAAANACCTGTAATATTAACAAGGTAAACGAATCAGTTACCATTAGGGAAGATCACTGGGCTATGAGCCTCACAGCGTAAAGGCCGTTAAATGTTAATTGAGCACTTTTAACAACCCTGCTGAAATTCTACTTTTATCATAATTTCGTATCCCTTCGCCATATGTAATGTGAACATTGCCATCAACCGTCTCACTTTATTCATATGTCGTTCAGAGGAAACAGTAGGATTTTCAGGAAAGTAAATGGTTTAATAAAATACAATTCCGTGTTCTTACGAGNACCTGTAATATTAACAAGGTAAACGAATCAGTTACCATTAGGGAAGATCACTGGGCTATGAGCCTCACAGCGTAAACGCCGTTAAATGTTAATTGAGCACTTTTAACAACCCTGCTGAAATTCTACTTTTATCATAATTTCGTATCCCTTCGCCATATGTAATGTGAACATTGCCATCAACCGTCTCACTTTATTCATGTGTCGTTCAGAGGAAACAGTAGGATTTTCAGGAAAGTAAATGGTTTAATAAAATACAATTCCGTGTTCTTACGAGNATGTCGTTCAGAGGAAACAGTAGGATTTTCAGGAAAGTAAATGGTTTAATAAAATACAATTCCGTGTTCTTACGAGTACAGAACAAGAGACGCTGGCTTCGTACGGCATAAATTTAAAAGTTACACACTCAATACAACGTCAAATATTGAAACTATTTCTCGTAATTCGCTGCCAAATTAACTGGAATCCATCATGCCAGTGCGTACCGTGGCATGCATGTAGAGGCTATTCACTGTAAAGTGAGCACTTTTTGAAGCCCACTCATTTGGAATAATGGTCAATAAATATATTTTGTTGTAGCTTAGACCATAACATTCGAGTTCGGTCAAATATATACACTTTATTTATCATTACATGACAATATTTATTTTAAAAATTGATGGGAGGATATCAAATAGTTGATAGGATAGAAGTAACTAGGATCTCGAAAGCGCTGACTCTATCGTGAACGGGCTATAGTTATGCCAGGTGAATGATTTTTCAAGGGTTGATTTCAAATGTGCTCACTTTACTGTGAAACAGCTTCGCTGTGCTGAATAAATATAAAGTTTACGTGCAACATTTACACAATTGTGAACACAGAGACCNCTGTGAAACAGCTTCGCTGTGCTGAATAAATATAAAGTTTACGTGCAACATTTACACAATTGTGAACACAGAGACCTATAGGGACAAACGTATTCATAGTGCATTGATGTACGAAAATAATACACACATCACACACGAGGTAGGAAATGGCACTATCAATACACCGCACTTGTTCTAAATGCTGTTTCGGAGCCTTCCAACATAGCTAGAAACTGCTTTTTACGGCTCTTGTCTNAACATAGCTAGAAACTGCTTTTTACGGCTCTTGTCTTAAAATGTGCCAAAAAATACCTTTGGAACTAGGATAGAAAATTGAGTTGATATTTTGTATGCACATTCTACGACATTTTGACCGCTTAAGAGGATGTGGTAGATAAATCAATACTAAACAATTAGGTAAAAATCCATATACTGTCACATGGGACGCCTCAGGGGCGTATCTGAGTTCGTGAGGGATGGAGGTCTTAATATAAATAAAATAACTAAATTTGATTTCTAATTTATTCACACAGCTATTATTTACAGCAGTGAACTATCGGTCCCCATTATCACTCATTTTATTTAACAGTGGGTGCAATGTTCAATGTCTATTTAAAATCAAATTAACATCCCGAATATCTCTGTTTGGTTACAGTCAATTAACTCCTACTCATCATTAACACCTGTTCAGTCCATCTGTTGCCATCATTTCTAACGTCTTTCACTCAAGAATTTAGTACAATGGTCCAGCCTGCCAGTCGCACCTTCACTGCTTGATACTCGCAGTNGTAACGTCTTTCACTCAAGAATTTAGTACAATGGTCCAGCCTGCCAGTCGCACCTTCACTGCTTGATACTCGCAGTCGCAGATTTCCCTTCCACAGGGCACTTCTCTCGCCGCTCGTCTTCTATCGCTCGGAACTCAGCCACACATTCACTCATCAACAACTCCCGGCCCAAAGGCCCGTCGCGCAATTTATACTCTGCTGTCATTGACCTGGAAAGTTCGACGAAGCCCGAGTCATGCGGACAGAATCTAGAGCTGTAAACAACTGGAGAATTCCTCAGATAGAAGCATAAAGTCAATCCAACCAGAGCCAACAGGGCGCGCCGCATAAAGGATTACCATGTTGGGTCGCTTTCTGTAACGGATACGCGGCCACCAGACTCTCTCTCACCCGTCATTCAGAACAATCCTTTGTCTTGCTGCCGCCTCTATCATATAACTGCTGTGTTGCGCTGTCCTTCACTTCGATTCGCTCACACGGGATGCGAAGCAGTGAGCCCGTAACGGTACCTTTTGCAAGTGAGCATAGAGCAATTTTATATGAAATGGAAATCCTAGATAATATTTTTCGCTAACTTTATGAGAAAATATTTTACCATCCTGATGCATTATTGTTGAACTATATCTTACGCCGTAAATGTGCACCTTTAAGTACAGCGTAAGATATCGCGCTTGAAAAAATGTTTCATTCCGTCAAAACATTTGCTCGAAAAGTAAGCATAAGCTGTCATTTAGAATTAATTTTTGTAGATTTCTCTATATTGGCTTCCAGAAGTCTCTAAACTTCAGTATTAACATGCTCTGCGTTAATTCGTGTACTACCACGCCCTCTTAAGGGCCCCGTAGTTATAGGCATCACACCGAAAAAAAAAAATTNTCTGCGTTAATTCGTGTACTACCACGCCCTCTTAAGGGCCCCGTAGTTATAGGCATCACACCGAAAAAAAAAAATTTCACTCCACTGCTTTGCAAGTAGAGGCGATATGACATGTAATACGTGTGCCAGTTCTGCCCTTATCGTCACCCCTCGTTTATATCTCAAACGTGGAAAATATTTCCAAATACGTAGGAACCTAAATGAGCACTTCAATCTAGAAAACACGTAGTTTGAATTTTGTACTCACAGCTGCACGAAATGACTCAGCCAACTACGTCGTAGAACTGTCATATGGCATGTGCTCTGAAGAGAGGTAACAAATTAATTTTCACCAGAAAAATTAAATTTTCTGGAACTAAATCATTGAAATTCCATCTGACGTTATCTAGTTATTCATAGGCTCAGTGTTAAAAAATTGCCACATATTTTATTCAAGACTAAAGCGTTAAATCAAGTAAATGGAAGCGGGTTAAAAAATATTTTGCTGCTCCTTACGTAAATTTACAAAAAATTAATGTTTGAAATGATCATACAAATATCGTAATTTTATAAAAACCTATTGCCATACCATTTTATTGTTAGTAAAAGGCTATATGTTCGTATTGCGAATGTCAGTGAAAGCTTCGGATTTGAACAGATAAAGAAATGTTTATTGAAAAACGGTGTGTTTACTCACTTTTAAATTTCACAATGAAAGTAAATTTTGCATAAACTATGTATGGTATTTCACGCCCAGAAAATTTCACTAGTTTTAAATTATTTGCGGTAAACAAAACACCTCGGTACTTTCAATTATGCAATTAAAATATTTTTGAAGTTATACAAAAATTAATATTTGTTATAACTTCAGCAATAGTCGACCACTTGTGCAAAATTCACTAAATTCCAGAGAAGTTCCATATTGTTTAATTATGAATACTAGTACTGTATTTCACGGTGTGATTTTAATATGAGACGTATGAAATCCTATTTTAGGCTCATAGAGATTTTCGTAAATATGTGATCCTTTTATAATATACCTATGTTCATAAATATGCAGCTAGTGCCACTTACTCTGTATATTGTCGCTGAAAATGCGGTTACTTCATAATGTAAACATGTATATCAGTGTAAAAGTCAGATAAATGTTCACAAATATAATATAACTTCATATTATAAGTGCTCTTGAGGTAAATATTCTTCGTATCGTATTATTTAATTATCTACAAAAATTACAAATATATTGCAGATTAATATTGTGAATTTATATATTCTTTGCAGTTATTGTTGAAATTTAAAAAAAATGGTAACCTGTAGCTTATGTGTAACATTAGAGAGTGAATGCGAATTAATGATTGAATGAGAAAGTGAGTGCGTGATTGAGAGTGTATGCGAACGTGCGAACAACTGGACGAGAGACTGAAAGTGCATGTGTGTGAGTAACAAAGAGGATTTACTGTTCATTAAATATTCGCCACGCATCAGTCAAATGTAGCTACAAGGAATCTAAATTATGCCGAATCAATATTGATTACGCTAGAGTAGTGTACGATGTATTATTACGGTACTTTAAATTTTTCCATTAGTTTTCGTACTGGAAATTATTAAATATCGTGAAACTGATTCAGATTTATGTGCTATAAACAATGTTATTGCAGAGTTTTGTCGGCAAGGAAAATACAGAAGGTTGATATTAGAAATATACACGAGAACAAGCCAAAACTAGATGTTGTCAACATACATTTTAAACAAAAAAACAATAACGGAAGAAATTCGGTCAAGAGTTCTAGCATATTAAATAAAACAGGACGGGTAACACACACACGAGCAACAGAGAGAATACGACGTATTTCGTAATTTTGTATTGCGTAATTCACTTACAAAGTTTTAAATGGGTTTTAGTGAAAATCTAATTATTCAACATAATATCTTAAAAATATAAATCAAAGTAATGACACAGTTTTCAAACGAGCGGATGGAAGTCAAGAGCGTACATAATTTTTGCGTTGATGGTGCTTTTCTATGATGGTTTTTTTCCATTTATATTCGACGCAAGCACTGATGTATTTGTCAGTATATTCCTTCTCAATTCCTTTGTTATTCCCGGNTATTCTATGATGGTTTTTCCATTTATATTCGACGCAAGCACTGATGTATTTGTCAGTATATTCCTTCTCAATTCCTTTGTTATTCCCGGAACCCGTCTAGTCTCTGTCCTGAAAAAAGAATACTGTTATGTTATTCACGAGCGACAACACAAGTAATCAAAGTTAGAAATGAACATGTTTACGTGGGAATCCTGGCATCCTGAAGTATCTATAGTGCAATGAAAATATAGTCACTGTAAAATTTAGAAAACAGAAAATCGAAATGCCACCTGTTATTTCAACGATACTTGCAACAGTTGATGTCGAGGTTTGAACAATTATCGTGAGTGCGAAACATAATTTTTCACTCACTACAAAATTACAGTAAAGTGAAAGCACAGCATCGTTACGTATCCAGTGAATTACTACAATTGGTTCGAGATCAACTGACCACATATATATACATTTATATATATATACATATATATGGTCAGTTATATATATAAACTGCCTGCAACAGTATGCATTGTAAACATTATCTAATATGTATATCTTGCAGTAATAATGGTAGCTAATCTAAAAAAATATATTTTTTTTATGTCTCATGGTTTACTGAAACAGTAAAACTTCGAAATATTTTTTTATGCATTTAGCTCCGTTTAAGTCTCACATCGGAGTGTTTTTTAGCCTATTATCGGCATCTTAATATTTAAAAAACAGCACTGATTAAAAGCTTGGATACTCGTCGTTACTTCCGTTAGAGTGATAATTTTTTTTTACATAAATACAGCGGAATAAATTGCAGGAAAAAAGCATTATAAAAATTTTGTTAACAAAAAGCTATCAAGTAATTTATTTAAAATTTATCTTTGCTAATTATATGAATATTTAATGAATAGCAACAAAAGTACCTTGCCATTGTGGAAAAAACAAAGGTATAATAAAAAAAAATTGAGTTAAACATACTCATTAAAAAAAATGGATCACCATGAAACAATAGCGTGAGCACAACGAAGGTTTCTATTCGGTGTCGTATGTCGTAAAAGCAAGACATGTGTCCCATGTGCGTTTAACACTGTTTGCTTGCGCAGATGTGCCACCAGGAGGCATACATACGCTTCCGTTATTCGTAGCCGCAAGATACCGTATAAGGCTTTAGTGGCAGTGTGAGCAATGTGAGCCGCAGAGCCAAGTTCAGTTAACACGCAGCATGCCCCGACGGCGCGTTCGACAAGCCTCTGCCCAGCTGGATGAGTTTGAGAGAGGCCGCATCGTCGGCCTCCGAGAGGCAGTTAGGACGTTTGGGCGCATGACTTGACACTTGAGCCGTTATGCCTACTCGGTGGATGGGTGTTGGACGCAGTGGTAACAAGAGAGTACACACACGTCGAGAAGGCTCATCCAGGGACGTGTCACGGNTTGGATGGGTGTTGGACGCAGTGGTAACAAGAGAGTACACACACGTCGAGAAGGCTCATCCAGGGACGTGTCACGGTAGTTGGGGATACGCCTGTGACCACCGGTACCATATCCAGGCGGCTAGCAGAGCGGGATATGCTGTAGCGGCGTCCTTTACGACTTCTACCATTACGACCTGAGCATCGCCGGGCACGCGTGACCTGCCGGGAGCGGGAAGCGTGGAAGCTTGCGGTTTGCCGACGAGCGGTGTTCAGCGACGAATCGCGTTTCTGTCTTAATGCAGTCGACTGCCGAATTAGATTGTAGAACGGCACTTCGGCTCAACGAGAGGTTTCATTGTGTAGGTTGTTTTTCTACGATTTCCTACGATTTCCGCGCCCCACTGGTTGCGATAGATGGAACCCTGACGGCATGGCAATACGCCCAGTAAATGCTGCTACAATATGCGCTCTCCTTCCAGGTGCAGCTATAAAACCCCATTTTCCATTAATATAATGCCTGGCCTCACACAAAATACCCTGACCTGCCTTCGTAATATCAACATGCTTCCTTGGCCAGCAATGTCCCCAGACCTCTCACCCATCGAGACTATTTGAGACCAAATCGGACGGCAACTTCGGCCAGCGCCAACTACTGCGGATTCAGAGGGTAATTTGCGCCAGCTGTGGCACGATCTTTCTCAGTAGAACACCCGACATCTTCATGCTTCCATGCCTGACTGTTTCACGGCCTGTCTCCATGTTAAGGGTGTTACAACATCATGCTAAGTGCATGCTGCAAGAGTGTGTTGGTCCCCTGCAATATATGCTTTGTATGGTACAATTTTTGAATTTTTTCTGAATGCATTTTACTATGTCTTGTGCCTGTACCCACTTACATGTCCCCGGCTATCATCCCATCAGAGTGATCAATATTTTCCAAAATGAGTATATTTCTGGTGATAACAAAAGACAAAAACAAGCTTGCATATTTTTGTCTAATTCATTTCGAACTCATGTCACCAACTTCTGGTTACCGCTTCTAAAGATGCAGTTGTAAATTTAAAAAAAATATATATCAACTTTTTAAATTTTTGAAGGAAATTAACACTATTCAGAAAAGGCTATAAAATTAATGAGGGAATTGTGTATTAATACGAAAATTGGTTTGAATGTATACCATGTGTGATATTCTTCTTTCTTTCAACCTTCTTTTATCTCTACAAAGTCTTGCAATTCCAAGTTTCGCCACCCATGAGCAGTTTACAAAGTGTTTGCGTAATTCCTTGAGGTTCTCATTACGAGAAGAAAAACTGTAATATTTTTACTGCAATATGCACCTCCTCTGTTAAAGTGGATTTTCTCCACTTCATCACCCCCCTCCTTTGCGCACGACAAAGTTGCCGTCGGGAAAGTAGCGGTGTTCGCCCATTATTTTTTACTCCCGTGCGGGAAACTTACTTCCCTTGTTTCATCTGGGCTTTTTCCTTCTTGCAGACGCGGAGGATCGCCTCTCCCTCGACAAATGACAAGTGGAGTTTCGTGATCTTTAGAAAGACGCGATATCGCACGAAGAGGGGCTCCACGAGATATTAACGGGAATATCTTCGCGGAACAAGGAAACCCGTAGACAGAGGAAAACTGCGAGTTCAACCGTCGTCTCACCGTGGGATTTTTTTTTTTTATCTCTTCGTGCCAACTGAGGTCCGTATTTAACTTCCTTTCCTCTGGTTGTGTCCTGGCGAATGTTACACGGTCGTGCTCGGCCTCCAGATTACTCCGAGGACCTGTGCAATCTCACGTCGGCGACTGGCAGACACGTTAACGAGCGGTACTACGCACTTGCTTCCGTTCTTGCCATAGTCTTTAAAAAAAAAGAAAGAAAAGAAACGGGTGTTCACGTTTATCTCTCAGACTCGGAGAAAGTTTGAAAAAGAATCACATCTTCCAGACAATTTATCCTGCATAAAGACGTTCACAACGCTGTAAAAAATATTTCTATTGAACTTCTTAAACCATAATATACATTTCAAACCTACATGTAGAATAGAAAAATATAAGAATGTTGAGCGTCATGACTATACAAAGTTGTGAACGCCTATAAGCATTTCGCTCTTTCCTGAGCAAATTTAGGATCGGTACCATAGAACACGTGGAATATATTTTTTTTTTTGCCATTCTCGCTTTCTCATTATACGCACACGCTGATGTGGTAAATGTGCTAATAGTTCCTCAGAGTACAGTTCAAGAGTTGAAAATGTTGCAGTGATACAGCAGGAAGAGGAGAGGGGATGATGGGTTGTACTCCTCCCGTTGTCATGAGGTTGTCATCAGTTGCAATTAAAAAAACAAATTGGCTTTTAAATACGATATAAATTGCGTATGGAATTACCATAAACAGAGACGCATTTTAATATGATAAGAAAACATTTTATTCCAATAATTACTCCAATTAACACGTGCTTCAGCGCCATTAACGCTGGTGAAACATTCCTCCCACTTATCTTCAGTTAATAACCTCCCTGAAAAATCTTTGGCTACGATATTAAGTTTTGCTATTCTTTTACACAACACAATGATGACAATCACCCGCAATAAATGTGAAGCGATAATATAACAACAATCTTCCAAATTTGCACCATGTATTACATAGAGGGTTTTATTTTATAGTGGTTGATGCCTAATCTATGACTGTATCGCAATGCACGGTAGTATTCCCAAATCCTCATTTTCATTTCTCGATAAGCACCAGTCAAAAACCCACCAAAAATTCGATACGCCAATTAATTTCCGAAAAAATGAAAGTTTCCAGAAAACTAAAAAATTTCTCACAAAATAAAATTGTCATTACACAAACTAAAATATTTCCGGCAGAAGTACAGAACTAACTCATTCGTGGCTGAATGTTGAAATCATACATGTTGAGTATAAAAGAATACCCCAACTTTGATGGTCTATAATATCCAAACCAAACTACCTACAGCCTTGATTGACCAACCAAATGAACCGCGGAAAAGTGAAGTTTGATTTACCATATCTTCATAAATGGTCAATGTGAACACGAGCGACCCGAACGACATCTACGCGATTATCAAACTCGTTCCAAATTCTTGTCATCATGTCCTGTGTTACCGTTTTGATGGAGTCCGTAATTCTCGTTTTGAGCTCGTCGATGTTAGCCGGCAATGGTGGACGAAATACTTGATCCTTTATGTACCCCCATAGAAAAAATTTCACTGGANTTGAGCTCGTCGATGTTAGCCGGCAATGGTGGACGAAATACTTGATCCTTTATGTACCCCCATAGAAAAAATTTCACGGGATAAGATCCGGGCTTCTCGGGGGCCAGTGATGAAGATCCTGGTCACCAGCTGCTCCTCGACCAATCCAGTGTTGCAGCAACGTCTCGTTCAGGTATCCGCGAACAGCTAGGTGCCAATGGAGTAGCACACTATAAAGGAAATATCAGAGCGTCCCCTTCACATTGACGTGTTGAATGTGAGCTCGCTACCTCCTCACTACCTCAAACCGAGAGTTACGTACGCCATCCAAACCGTAACACCGGACATGCTGACAATAATGTGGAACGAGTTTGATTATCGCGTAGATGTCGTTCGAGCATANGATAAGATCCGGGCTTCTTGGGGGCCAGTGATGAAGATCCTGGTCACCAGCTGCTCCTCGACCAATCCAGCGTTGCAGCAACGTCTCGTTCAGGTATCCGCGAACATCTAGGTGCCAATGGAGTAGCACACTATAAAGGAAATATCAGAGCGTCCCCTTCACATTGACGTGTTGAATGTGAGCTCGCTACCTCCTCACTACCTCAAGCCGAGAGTTACGTACGCCATCCAAACCGTAACACCGGACATGCTGACAATAATGTGGAACGAATTTGATTATCGCGTAGATGTCGTTCGAGCATATCGTGGTGGTCACATTGAACATTTATGAATGTATGGTAAACAAACTTCACGGTTCCACGGTTAATTTGATTTGTCAATCAAGGTTGTAGGTTGTTTGGTATTGATATTATAGACCTTCAAAGATGGGGTATTCCTTTTCACTCAGCCTGTATATTCGAAATTATATTTATTATGAGGCACTTCCATAACCCACAGTTTTCACACAGTGACGTGTCGAAAATGTCTCACAATAATAATGAATGGAATTAATACACATGCACCTGCTTCAGTGCTTTGTTAAATTTAATATATCAAGTAAGTAAGATAATAGTGAATACATTAAATTCGATATAAGTAACTACAGAATTGACTTTCAAAATAACTAGCAATGTCAATATAAATACTAAAGAAATGGATCTATAAACTACACTACATATATATTACGTAATGAAAATAAGAGCTGAGTAATGTACGGTTTCGAAAGGGGTATAACGCAGAAAAATTTTAAAGTGCGCCGCCATACTGTTTCCAGTATTGGTTATTTCTGTATGCATATGAATTTTTACTAAGGTCTGCAGGCTGGCGTTAGTCACCTTACATTCCTCAGTACAACAACGCTGCAAGTTGGTAATCCTTACTAATATTATAAATATGAAAGTGTGTTTGCTTGTTTGCCCTTCTTTTACGTCGCAATGGAGCAACGGATCAACGTGATTTTTTGTACAGAGATAGTTGGAGGGCCGGGAAGTGTATATGCTACTTTTTATCCCGAAAAAAACATCTCACTCCCTCAGGAAAATGTTTTCAGTTAAAATAGCGCTCGGGGTACAATGCTGCGTCAATGTAAGTTGCTAGTGTAGGACGACGTCGCAACGAAGCAACTGACAGGCGTGATTTTTTGTACAGAGATAGTTGGAGGGCCGGGAAGAGACATAGGCTACTTTTTATCCCGAGTAAATATCTCATTCCCTCGGGAAAATTCTTATTGGAAAATGAAAAGTACACAAACGGAATAACAATGCGTCACAAGCGAGCAACGGATCGCCGTAATTTCTCGAACAGAAATAGTTTAAGAGCTGAAAGGTGATATTGGCTACTTTTTATAGCGAGAAAATATCTCAAAAATTTACAAACGATAATAGTGAATCAAGTCGGAAAAAAGTTTGCCGCCAGCGCGCTCTGTTGTAATATGAAGATGGAACAATATCATGTAGTAAATAATTGTGTAGAATAAAAATACCTAATAAAAACTCGGCGGTAGCATATATCTATCTATAACAGAGAAATGCTAATAAGTGTTTAAACCATTTAATTCACCGAGACGTTGAGTTTTATAATATGTTTAGAGTATAGAAGATTAACGCAAAGTAAAATTCTACTTTATTAAAAAAAAACCTAAGGAATAATTATGTAGTCCACGCAAGTGAAGCCTCGGGTACAGCCAGTAGAAAATATAAATAGAAGCCAACACTCTAAAACATTTCCAGGTTTAAAAACATTTCACATACTATGCTGTGAAACCACTTGAGGGAAAAAAAAACACGGACGGAGTAATTTTNGCGGTAGCATATATCTATCTATAACAGAGAAATGCTAATAAGTGTTTAAACCATTTAATTCACCGAGACGTTGAGTTATATAATATGTTTAGAGTATAGAAGATTAACGCAAAGTAAAATTCTACTTTATTAAAAAAAAAACCTAAGCAATAATTCTGTAGTCCACGCAAGTGAAGCCTCGGGTACAGCCAGTAGAAAATATAAATAGAAGCCAACACTCTAAAACATTTCCAGGTTTAAAAACATTTCACATACTATGCTGTGAAACCACTTGAGGGAAAAAAAACACGGACGGAGTAATTTTCCCACTAATGCGGTTCAACAAAATTCCAAATCTACCGGTAAAACCACTGAGCTGGCAACACTGTTTTATAGCAGATCTTGCAGTAACGAACGTGTTTGTATAGTACGTTCGCGTGTCTGGCGCACGTTCGAGAGATTGAGGACGGCCTCTATTTAGACGATGTGTCATGTGTTCTTTGAAATATTATTTTTAAAAAACTTTTGGGACTAAATAAGCTAATGTTTTAACATGCCTAAGCTAAATCAGAGCTTTTTCTCATAAAATCCAGAAAATGGCGTAAAAACACAGAAGTAGTAAACAAACTTAAAACGAGGCATGGCTGTCTTTGTCAACAGGTAAGTAATCTGACGTGTATATATATATATTTCTCCAGAAGTAATTAAGTTCTTTATCACAGAAAACGTGACAGGATCAAGGAATCGGTAAATATTCAGAAATGAAATAATTCGGTGGTTCCTTTAACGTGGCAGTACCCATTTATTTATTTATCCACGTACAGTTCCGCCAGAAGCCATTATTCAATAAATAGGCCTACGTGTAGAAATATACACCCTCTTATAACACCAGAAATGAGAAAAAAATACATACTATAAAATTTTTAAATAACCTTATATAAACTAATGTAATTACCTAAGAATATTAAAAATACGTGTAACATAAACCACAATAAAAACAGCATTGCGGGAAAATAAAATAAAAATTATTGAGCTAATTTAAACTAATTTGCTTATTATACAACCGTGGTACAATTATTTTCAAATTATATAACTTTTTCACAACTAATTTTTAAATGTATTTGAGTGTAGCTTACAAACTTGCGTAGAATATAGGTCTATAGCCTCACAGAGGACTTCAGTTACTTACGCTAGGATTTTATTTCTGGCGGCGAGTCATTCGCTGAGTGAATGCACGAGGCTGTGGGAACGGGCATTGTTTCTCATTAGCTACTGCGTGGTGTGAAAAATTTCCTATTGGCTGGACTTCCTCCGGGCACGTACGTAACTTACAAGAGGCTGATCGGCGAGTGACGTTCCGACATGTTGCTGTCCAGTGACGCCATATTGCTGGCGTGTGCGACTGGAGATCGCAGTATAATCAGCCGGTGACGTAAACACCATATAGAGCTATCAAACAAACGGACAGCAAGAACAGCGCGTAAAAAACGTATGCAAATAGCTTTAAACGACGGAACGAAGGCGGAACATGCGAACAGAGCAAGATTCCTTCGACAACAGTTGCAACGTTTCGGTAACTGGAATCTGTTCCCGTCTTCAGAAGTAAAACGATGCTGGGGCTCACCTACATTCTCATTCCAGGATAATTAACTTAGTATAAACTTTTCACGTGCCTCGTTCATTACATTTAGATACTAATAAGTCTTTGCATGTAAAAGAAAATTATTTTAACTTTCCTTAACAATAGGCAAAGCTGTTCTCAATAAAGTGAATTCTTTGGAAAAACAACCGCTGAAAACATCACTGGCCGATAACTGCATATATATATAACCGTAGACACAGTCATACGCAGGTTCCAGTGGCGTGTGGTGGACTGTTGCAAGGCAAGTTGGCGTCAGCTCTGTGCTGTACACTGTTGCTTGCTAGTTTACGCTTCCACCTCTAAACCGTAGCTCGGCAGCTGACCCCACAGGACGAGTGTAATGGGTCCCTTGCCTGCACGTTGCGAGTGGTAGAAATACATCCAGTTTCTCTAGGCTCCGCAGTGGTTATTGGTTCCTGCTGCGTGCATCGAGAATGTACAGCGGTGAGCAAGCACCAGCTTACCTTGCAGCAGCTCATCACACGCCACTGGCAGGTTCTTTGATAACTTCGCAACAAATCAATTATTGCGAGCGTAACGTCTAAATTTATGATAAATCAAGTTGGTTTTTTTTTTTTTTTTACTTTATACAAACTAGAGTACAAATTGAGATAATAGCAACACATTTGTGTTTATAATAATTTCGCGTAATTACTTGACTGACGCATGAATAAAGTCATTATTCACATGAAAATGTAAAATTTGTAAATAGCGGTATAATAAAAATAGTGGAGAAATTTAGATCTTAAGCAGGGCTTTCAAAAACTCTCATTCAAATTCGAACAGCATATAAATGCATTTGTTTAACCATATATTTTTCAGGTAATAAAATTCGTTGCGTGGTAGTCTTTTTATAACAATAAAATTATTCCTTATATATATTATTTAAATTAATTACCTGCATATTTTATTTTAAAGTAACTGTTTATGAATTGATTTTATTCACTCCTAGAAGCTCACGCACCATTTAATAAAATTTTTTTTTCTAAGTACAATTTTGGTCACTCCAAGGTTACATTTATTTATTTTTCTGCAAATCAGCTTACATGATTGTAAAATCTCTGTTAAAATTTTTACGAAATTAAAGAAAGAAATTAGTAACTTAGTTGTGTAAGCCAACTACAGAGCTAACGGAAGGTAACGTGTAAATNTACGAAATTAAAGAAAGAAATTAGTAACTTAGTTGTGTAAGCCAACTACAGAGCTAACGGAAGGTAACGTGTAAATTGAAGATCTGGGAGAGGTGAATCTGTTCCATTACGTGTTAATTCCTTACAAAGTTTGGCGGGAAAGGTTTTTTCGGTAGGAAGCAAAAAAAAAACCTGAATATTTTTTTTTTACATTGCTGCTAATTACAGTCATTCCAACTTGTTTTTTAGCTCTCCTCTTTGCGGCGAGTTTTATGAGGAGCGTTAAGTGTTCCAAGTTCGCCGCCCAGGGGGAGCGAATTACCGCCAGTTAACGTGAGTTGTTCGGAGTCTTGGAAGTTGTCAGGTTTGGGCACGTCGTCGGGGCTGGTGGAGACAGGAGGGGTTCCGCACTTCGCTCTGCTTTAGCAGGCAAATGGCAGCGCTGCTTCAAGCGAGACCTCAATGCGGGCCGAAGAATTATGTAGTTGAGCGGAGCGCCTTGGTTGCGAAAAGGGCGGGAGAGAGAGAGAGAGAAAGAGAGAGAGAGAGAGACAGGCAGAGAAAGAGCGTGGGAGAAGGTGAGGGTTGGGTGAAAGTTGTATAGAGGGGGAGAAGAGGTGGCAGTACCCCTTGAGAAATACTCGCGGACACGACCAAAGACGCGCGCCCACATCGTAAATGAAAACGTCAGGCATTCGGTGCGAACATAAACAGGCAACGCCATGCTCATTACATTGCCAACAGCGCAGAAAGAAAGTAAACATCGGCAAGAGCCCACAACGAAGAAAATAATTCACTGTTAAACCAGATAGAAAAACACACTTTTTTACGTCCCGAATATATTAATTAAATTATTTTTCTTAATTACAAATATATACATATTAATTCCTCCATACTGTTAATATTTCTGAACATTTAATGAACAAATCTTTCCAGACTAATTGGCACATTATTTGCTGTAATACAACACATATCTTTAATACATATTGTTTTAGGATATAAAGTTATTTACGTTTCTGTATAACCACAGCATATACCAAGGCTACAATACCTGCTACTTAAAATTCCACATTAGTTTTGTTCATTCCACAGTAACGTGTTGGAAAAATTTTCTCTAACTTATTTGTAGTTTCACCAAAATAATCATAGGCTATTTATTAGCTTCAAAAAATAAAAAAAAAAATTAAAAAAATATATAAAAAAATAGGCGAAGAGGGAATTTCCGTAGGTAAGATATATTCCACTTAACTTACGATTCCAACGTCTGGTTTATAGTTTTAATACATGTAAATTACGTAATTAGTCAAAATGAAATAATTAAAATCTTTTGCTTTAACTTTCAAAATGGATAAATATGGCGATTGCTTGAAAACAAAACATCCTTAGATTCTTGCATTTACAACAGAATTTTTTTGAAGTGATGTCCAAGTATTTCGAACACACATACACACTAAACCTGAGCAGGTGATTTCAATCAGTAGAGTTATTTCACTAAATATTCACTTAATGAGGTGTTATCTACTAGCGAGTTAGTAGAGTTCACTGAGGTTTTACAGCAAGGGCAGTGTAATTCACTAGAAATGAGTATAAATCACTCTGTTAATCAGTGAATACCAGCAACTAAAATTATCACTATAATTTTTCTGATTCAAGTTGAGCAGTTTTAAACAGATATTCAGTAAAATTCGCTTATTTGGTGCAGTTTTGACTCTTTTAATTTTATGGCGTAAGCTTTATAGTAGCTCTCCGGTCATAACTATAAACTAAAAAAAAAAAAAATTCCATGACATTTAATTAAAAGATTTTNCTTATTTGGTGCAGTTTTGACTCTTTTAATTTTATGGCGTAAGCTTTATAGTAGCTCTCCGGTCATAACTATAAACTGAAAAAAAAATTTCCATGACATTTAATTAAAAGATTTGCTTTATAAAGTTCAATGTTTGTGTTGCTATGCATCGCATTCTTATAACAATATAAAAGAGGACGAATTGCGATTTAACAAACCCTGCAGACGTTTTAAGTTGAACCTAGGTTATCCCTCCCAATTAAATTTCACATATAATTCCTTTAATGTTCTACAATCATCTTATATTGGGACCCAAATGAGTCTTCTGATACACTATTAAAACGGAAAGTATAAATTATTAGTAAGAACGAAGTTAAATATTCACATAATATTGTTACGGTACTAGTTATATCTTATCAAAGTTAGACGAGAAAATATTTTAAAATCTATTATCGGTCTGTTTTTGTAGTTGGCCATCATATTTAAATTAATTTTAAACTACCGCTTGATGCACATCTGACGTAAAGGACATTTTGAATGCAGAAGGAGTTCAGCGACAATGTTCTTAACAGTATATTAACGTTTGTCGGATCTTCGGTTTATAAATGTCTATATTTCGTCAATAGGCATTGTGATCATACTGACAGAACGCCTATTTGAACGATACGCTACACTGGTCTGTACGTCACGTGGCCAGCATCAACCTGCACATTGGCAACACCTACAGCTCGTTTATTATTTTTGCTCCATACCCAAGTGCACGTTCCACATACAAATATTCTAATATACAAACCCACGTCATTCAAATTGTACTGTATTAACAAGAGATAAATTGAGACATGTTCGAAGTTGGACAGCAAATCTGCACATTCGGAATGGGAAAGTAAGTGTTATAGTCCTTACTTACACTATTGTGAGTCAGCTAAAAATAATATGTAAAATTATTATTTGCATGCCCACTAAGACATATTAAAATATATTGTTGTATGTAACACGTGTACGAAGTGTATGTGCGTATGTGCATATGTCACGAATATACGCAAACAATATAGGTAATGAATGTAATAATGCGTGTATGCTGTACGCGGAAATATTTATGCAATAATTTTTGTATGCGTTTGTGAGATTTTTATGGTAACTGTTCCAGGAGCTAGAAAGCATATCGATATATAAATGTGTCGGTGATGTGTGCGGAGTGATTTCTGTTCTGTTGTAAAGAAGCATTACAAATGAACGAAAAATTAGTCACGCGCTTAGTTAATGTTGAGAGCAATTGAAATACCACATCTGCCCAGTGCCTATCCGTATCTGAAACCTGTCAAAAGTAATGCCTTTCCACAACAAACCCACGGATATTTAGAGACTCGCTTTTTGGCTGTTTACGCCTGAGAGGGCTGCAACCATCAAGAAGGAAAATTCAATGGAAATGGTTGTCTATCTGACAGCCGCAACAGCGTCGCTGACCAGCGCCTTGTAAACTACTCGCCAGTCTTCATATCAGGCAATGAAGAAACTCTCGCAGTACGAAGTAACCAATGAGACACGAGTACCGTCCCCAAAGATTCGTGCAGCCAATTAGCGAATGGGTACTCCCACGTCAAATGAACCGCCACGCCATTTCATTTGGCCTCTGTGTACTTATGTATTCAGTATTGAAGCTGAACACCTGTATTTGCCGTCGTGTACTTAGTCATGAAATATACTTTTATTCTTCCCCCTGCCAGGAATATATTTTTATTGCAGCATAATGTAGTAATATTTTGTAGCTGCAGAAAGACAACACGCCTTCGATGCTACATTATAAGTACTAAGCCCTCTTCGGTAGAACAGGTTTCTTTTGCTCGATATGGACCAACCATAATAGATGCAATGACTATCTACAGCGGTAAATATAAATATTTTCCACATGAAGAGTTTTTGTCACTACTTTTCCCCAGTTTTGCTTACTCTGAATTTGTTGAACTGCAAGCTGTGAAGGTAATATTAAATTAATATATCTCAAGATATTAGTTAAAAATTAAAATTCTCAGGAACCGTAGATTTTGATTATTTTGCAAACACTGAACCGATGTCTTAGGTTGAAGAATATGAGGTTCATTTAGCTTATTTCACAGTAATGCAAGAGGTTTCTTAATTTATAGATATCACAAGTAAAACATTTTCACTTGTTTGAACTTTATTTGGTGTCGCAGATTTTCATTAAAATCAGTTGTAATTGTATAGGCCTATGCTTGTTTTATTAGGTGAAGAAAAGACAATTTAATGAAATTACTTCATTTGAATAAAAATTGCAATTACGTCTTGATCTACTTCTTTCAGTCTAAGATAAATGTTTGCATGTAATGCATTTCATAAAACTTTAATGTTTCAATGTTTATTATTTATTTCCTGGAAGTTTTGCTAGCCAAACTTGTAATACAAATATATAGACAAACGAATTAATAGTAACCAGAGGTAGTTGTTTTAACCATCCTGGTGCTAAATACATATCACATCAGTTCATAAGTTTTAATTTTGACGTCTGACGATATATATATTATTACAAAATAGCAAGAAATTACGGATCCTGTGAAATAGTGAATTTCCATTGCAAGTCTACAAATCAAGAAGAGTTTGAAAGAAAAAAAAAAGATTATTCGAGTTCTAAAGGCAAAATAAACTTGCGGAATGAGCCGTTGTCAGCTATTAATAACACACGGCGAACACATATGGGAAAGGCTTGCGTGAGAGAGTGGCGAAGCGGAAAGGTTCAGCTCGCCTGGGGAAATCTGCACTCTCGCAAAAACATTAGCCACTTCATCCAGGGCCGCGAGAGAAATCGCGATTACGCAGTCTTCCTGCGGCAAACACTAACCCCGTCGGGATACTGCCGTTTGCTCTCCGGAGACGAGCTTGTGCTTGCAAATTGGCCGGCCGGTACTCATGTCCACAGACTTGACATAAAATACGACCACGGAGTAATCAAAAAACATTGTTTATTTAATATTTCATTGATGCTAGAAATAAACCTGCCTCTTTTGCAAATCCTCTAACCCGTTAAGTCACTATGTACACTATAGCGAACATGCTGCATATCAGGGATATTTATGGCCAGTAGTGTACACAGCGAGAAATCAGTATACGATGTCTTCAGAGTCATCCCAATGGGTAATCTGATTGGTAAACGTTACCACGCCTCTCGTTTACGAATGACTGATGGCAATGTCTTTGATCATTCCGCACGTTGTTCACAGGCTCCAAAACGTACACTAGAAACAAGTAAAATGCAGATGAAAATGTCACGCTATTGCAACACTTCAGCTCACAAATCAATGCGTGGCAGAAAGAGTTGAGAAACGACGGAACAAAGAAAACAGTCTACCTAAAATTTTGGGGGCAGAAACAAGAAAAAAAAAAAATATATGTTGGCTGCCATGTTGCACAAAAATTATCGCGTAAAATAAACGAAGTGGTTTTAAATTTGAACAAGAAGTTACTGATAACTAATGAGCCTACTTTCCTCTACAACGGTGCAAATACATTTTAGTAAAGTTCTTGAAAGCCTAAATGGTAGGCAGGCTTTGACGTCTCATAGACAGCAATTTCATTAGAGATGAAACCTGAAACATGTGAAATAGTACAAAGACAATTAAAATACATGAGTGACTTACCCAGGATTCGAATTCAGAAAACCTGTAAAATTAAGTTAGCTTGCAATCTACTGCATCATGGAGGTAGAATTTGGATCATCAACTTCGGATGTAATCAGTCTAATGTTTTGAATGATAGGGTTCACTAACCTGAAATACTTACTCCACCATCATTTTGAAAATAAGTGTCTGAGCCAATAAAACACATAAGTTTACATGTCCTACCATAACGCTATTTGCGTGAAAATTTGAAACAAATCGGTTGATTGGTCTCTGATATATGGCATAAAAACATTATTTTCTTAAATGGGGCCATCTTACAAAATTGTTTTAAAAGAGGCTATGTAAACGATGTTTGAAATATATAATGTCAACATAAAAAGTTTAATTTAAATAGTTAAATAGATATGCCAAAAATATGAAAATATTTATATTGCCGCCATTTTTAAAATCATTGCCTGACCCAACTTATATCATGTAACTATACTTGGCCTTCTGTAAGTGTGCAAAATGTTGTGGAAATTAGTAGAACTATTCCGCAAGTATGATAAAATGTTCATTTTACTCACCTGACACTACTTTGCAAAAAACCCGGAAACTGAGGATCTATGTATGCATATCGGTTGATTTATCCACAAGATATGGCATAACATCTCAATTGATAATGTGAAGATCTTCGTAAATAGAGGAAAAAAAGTTTATATATTAGAACTTTCGATTATTATCATAGATAAAATATACGAAGTTAAATTTAAATCTGTTATATAGTCTCGTAGATATAGCACGCTAAGCTAAAACGTTTGTATACGCACCATTTAGAAATAAAAGACTTGCAAACTGAAAACATACCACTTAATGTAACTTTCCGCAGTACAAATTTTTCGCCTAATTTGAAAGAAATCGATTGATTGTTTCCCGAGATATGGCATAAAAAGTATATTATTTCATGTGGGGCTATCTAACAAAATGCAGAGAAATGAGGCTTTGTATAAACAATTTTGATGTATACAACTAATACTGTCAGCATACAAAGTTACATTGAAATAGGGTTAAAGTTTCGTAGATAAAAAAATCTGGCCAAAATTTTTTATATGGATGTAATTTTAAAAATATGTATGTCTGACCAACTCAAACTTTATTAGTTTACATAGCCTGCCATAGTGCTATCTGTTTGCCAAATTTGGCAGAAATTGGTTGTTTTTTCGGAGATTACATAATTTAAATTTTTCAAGAGATACCATTTTATAAAATTGCGGACAAAAGAGATTTTGTGTGTAGACATTTGATTGTTGTAATTTATACAGCCATCATACAAAGTTTTGTTGGAATCATTGACATAGTTTCGACGATATAACCTACAAAACAAAAATAGCTATATCGCTGCCATGTTGGAAAAAGTGTCTGACACACCTAAAACATTTCAGTTAACATTTCCTACCGTAGTACTACTTGTTTGCCGTTTTTGGAAGGAATCGGAAAATTGTTACCCGAGATATGACATAAACTTTATTTGTGGGGCACTTTCTTACAAAATGGAGGACAAAAGAGGCTCCGTGTGGACACATTTGATGTATGTAATATATACTCCCAGTACACAAAGTAAAGTTGGAATAGATTAAATGTTTTCGAATATATAGCATACTTTGCTAAAATATCTATATGGATATCTTTTCGAAATTAAGTGTCTGACATACTTCAAACGTATTTATAGATTTAAAATGCTGCAGTATTACTTCATTGCCAAATTTGGTAAGATTACGTCAATTGTTTCCCAAGATATTACAAATAACTTATTTAATTCATGTAATGAATTCTTACAAAATGTCTCACAAAAGTTTTATTTTTAGCTTATTTGATGCTTGTAATATATGCTGTTAGTGTACAATTTTTGGTTGAAATTAGTTTAATGGTATGATTGTTATATCAAATAAACCTAAAATATTGATATGGCCGCAATTTTAAAAATAAGCGTACTATAAAATTGTATTACTTATTTATCTGACATTACAGTATTTCTTAGGTGCCACATTTGGCGAAAATATGTTGAGTAGTTTTCGAGATGTAACGTATAAGGCGTTATTTTTTCATGTGACTCTATTTTAGAAAATGGCGGACCGACAACAATATTTACCTCCGGATTTAATGCTTGCAACTTGCGCTGTCAGTATAAAAAAAATTGGTTAAAATCGGTTGAATGATTTTTGAGATATGGCATTTCGCTCTAAATGTTTTAACAGCCACCATTTTGTAAGTTAGTACTCGGCGGGATTGAAAACTATGAATGTCAGGTGTCCTTACTTGGTACTATATGTGTACGATGTTTGGTGAAATTAGGTTAACGCGTTCAAAAATTTAAGTGGGGAACACCCACACGACACTCTCAGAGAGAGACAGAAACACACAGACAAACAGACAGTAAAGTGATCTCATAAGTGTTTTTCCTTCGGAAATTAGGCTACAAATGGACTACTCACTAGAAAAACAATTTATGTTTATCCGTATTATGTTAATTTTCTGTACTGTGTATGTCAAATCTTATTTTGTTTTTTTATCAAGGCAAGGTGACAAACCAGTGTTATATTTGTTATCAAATTAGTGGTTGTACACCCAGCGCATGATTAAGTCCAGCAACTGCACAGACAATTTTTAAAATTTTGCTTGAGAAATTATTTACAAATTCATAGCTAGGGTATTGATGATTTCTTTGCTCACTATCGCAGAGTATAAGTACAAATTTAAGTTCATAATTTAAATAGAGAATTACGGTTAGCGCGTACCGAGATTTTAACACAAGGAAGATTGATATCTCTATGGACTTAACCACGGTGGTACAAAAATTTCTTTTTACTCTACGGATTAATGCGCCAGAAAATATTTACATATATAAATATCGTATTTTATTAACAATGTAAATCTAAAAGTGTTGTATTGCTGTAGAAAATTCTTTAATTTTGGAATTGTGCCAGTGAACAAGGCGTCTTATAATACTGTTGTATATGTAAGGGACATTTAATTTCAATAAATTACATCGACGCTCCATTATCTGACAGCCAGCAATTAATGAACGTATAGTAAAGCAGTCGTATTTTTCTTAATGTATTCTCTACAGATAATTAAAGTTTAAGTTTTGATGTGTGTATTACTACCTGCCAAATGTTGCTATTTTTTGGTTGCTCGCTGAACCCGCTTAGGCGTATTAACTAGCACGCTACGGAATGTCCTTGTGAATTTGTAACTGATATAGTTAATTCATGGTTACTTTAAACTTTTCTGCAGCCCTGCTAAAGTTCAGGGTATTCCTACGTCTCATGCAAACAAAGCTTAGTCAAGTATATAAAATTACACCAAAAAGACAACGCACCGCATTCCTGAGCACTCAGTGTAACAAAATTTTGCATAAGAACTATTTCTTACTGGACATTGCCAACACACATTTTATTTTCCCTTTTTTAATTCATTATTATACTTTATAAACAATAAAAGTTCAATTTAACGGAAAATAAGGTACTTCTATGTTGACAGATATTTAGGAAACAATCAAGCCCTTCATTCGTGGGGTGATTTTTCAAAGGTTTGATTCAGAAAGTGTGAAGAAACCGCGAATAGACTATAGATGATTATGTGTCATATTGGTTGTTGCTTGTGATTTGTTAATGATGATCGTATATTATGTAATATTATGTGTTACATATATATGCATACACACACACACGCACACAAAATGTTAGGAAACTATCTGTCGAAATTCAAACCACAGCATCTGTGGGCGAACAGAAACAAGACGCCGTAGGCACAAAAGTTCGGGAAGGCAATTTAGTATGTTTAAATCGAAGCTGAATTCGGGCAAACGACGCCGGGTGTCGGCAGCCGTATGTACCTGCTTGTACAACACGTTGCACGACACGAAGGCGAACTGATCCACGGCAGTGCTGCACGCGCCACTCGGCGCCACCTGCCGGTCGAATGGGTTGCCACCGTCCCACTGGGGACGGGGGTTGTCTTCGAGACTTGCCCCTGGACTACGGCGCGGCGTGTGAGGGCCTATGCGGGACCGTGAGAGACTAGCTTGCGCTTTGCTGTGTGTGACGGGGGCCAGCCGCGAGACACTTACACAATTTAAGTACAGGCTATTCATGAAAAAATGAGCGCTTTTGGAAGCTCTCTCATTTTAAATATTAGACAATAAATATATGTTACTGCAGCCTTAAACATTAACTTCCGAGTGCTGTGGAATATACAAACTGTGTTTATTACTCACATGCCAATATTTACTTTAAAATGTCGTTAAATGATAAAACATTTCTGAAATATAAAAGTAACCAGGACCTCAAAAGTGCTCACTTTACCGCTAACAGCTTGTATGTGCTGGGCCTCTAACTTTTTCTGAGAGAAGTTGGGAGGTCCTGTAGTTAAGCACTACCGACTCCCTCAGGTAGAGTATCCTCAACTACAGGTCTGCCGTGTTGATGTGCGATATCTACAGGTGAGCAGCGCCTACACCCTCAGGTGAGGGAAGTACCCTCGGCTCCAGGACTGATGGTGGGCCGCGGTGGTGTAGTTGTTAGACTACTCGCCTCCCACACAGGCAAACCGGGCTCGATTCCCGGCGGGGTCGCTCCTGGATTTTCGCATGTCGGAATAGCACCGGACGATTCCGGTGCTGCTCCGTACTCGCCTCGCTTGACCCTCATCGGCTCTCAAGACCTCGATATTAAGAGCCGCCCACATCTCTTCACTCACTCNCGTACTCGCCTCGCTTGACCCTCATCGGCTCTCAAGACCTCGATATTAAGAGCCGCCCACATCTCTTCACTCACTCTTCACTCACTCCAGGACTGATGCTGTGAACGAGATTGTGGACGTGAGAAAGGAGCTGGAGGAGATGAGTAAATNCTCTTCACTCACTCCAGGACTGATGCTGTGAACGAGATTGTGGACGTGAGAAAGGAGCTGGAGGAGATGAGTAAATTTCAATTCTCGCTCTTTCTGGGGAGCCTCTCAGCCTCTCATCTAGAAACTGTTTTATAAAAACATTTAATAATATGTGCGAGTCTTTGTAATGTTGTTTATGTTAACTGTAATTAAATGAAATTGTTTTTATTTTTTTTTGTAAAACAAAATAAGTGGCGTTATGAAAGGAAAGAGAAAATTTATTGCTGCAATTAATTTAGAAACTATGATATTGTCTTTGTTATTTATATTTACACGCCACCAACCTGTCAAAGCAAATTTCGGTGTCAAATGTCCTCTCCCTGGTTTTGTGTGATATTTTGGAATTTATGCTCCCATTCATTCCTCATTCCAGTTGCCACTGTGGGCAGGATTGGCTGATTTTGAGATCGGAAGTTGTGGTGAATGGCGAAGGAGGGCAGAATTCACCACATTGTCATAATTAAAAATAATATTGCATGCAAAAATTTTGTTGCAACGCTTGAATTTTAGATAACATGATAAGGCAAACAATTTTATTTTCATGTACAATTTTCAATTGTTTTCCGTTTCAGAACTTTTTTTGTTCAGAATATTTATATTTTCGGAATTATTTAGATTTGGAAATTTCTATACTGTACATATAATTTTTTCAAGAATTTTTTGGGTCTTCATTTTCTTATTCAAATTTGTTAGCTTTGCAAGACAATGCTGATGTGTTTTAAAATACAGTTACTTCAATAATTTTGCATACTGGCATAAAAATTGGAAGTTTCAAAATTAGCATTTATAGTAAATAATGTTTGACTATAAAATAAAGAATTTATTTAATTAGAATCTCGGCTTTAATTAATTTCCCAAATTTTCAGTTTTCCTATTCAACAGAAATATTCCATATTTTAGGTAATGCTCCTGTTAATATTATTAAAAAAAGGTTAATACGACATTTAAAAGAAATCGTTTTTAAATTTTTTTTTGTAATTTGTAATACTCTTCCATTATCAGTAATGTTAAAATTATTTAATAATTATTTAACACATTTTTNTTTTTTTTTGTAATTTGTAATACTCTTCCATTATCAGTAATGTTAAAATTATTTAATAATTATTTAACACATTTTTGGTTTTGATTTTACAATTTAATTTTAAAATATTAAGATGTCTATTTAGTGATATAAACGTATGTATAAACACACGTACATATTTACGTAATTTAATACGTTTCTTAATTGTTTAATTACAATAGCTGATAACTATCATATTTTAATTTGTTTTGTTTCGAGCTTTGGAATATTTGTTGTGGCCAAATAAAGGTTCAGAAAACAAAAAAATTAAAAATTATATTTTGGTATTAAAAATTAAAATCGGAAAGAAAAATTGTACAATATTTTGTTATTAAATAGAGAAAAAAAATTTTTTGTGGAAACTAATTCCAGAGAAAAGGATACATTTTGAAGCAATTATTTTTCTTAACAAAATATAATGCATNATTTTTTGTGGAAACTAATTCCAGAGAAAAGGATACATTTTGAAGCAATTATTTTTCTTAACAAAATATAATGCATTGCCAAAATACTAAATAAGCACAAGATGGAACTGTGAACTCCGCTTATATCAATAACCTAGCTTATGAATTCTATGTTATGTTAATTTATTTCTCGCTTGATATGTTATCTCTGTTAGGAGTGGAACAATCTTTTCTTGTGTCTTACTTCCGTCGGTGCACGGAAATTGCTTTGTTTTCTCCTGACGTAAAGTGAGGAAAAATAATTTCTTAGCAGTTTTATTCCAGAATTTCAGAGTTCTTTTATGTGTTTTCGACTGACGCTATCGTTTATTGTTCCGAGTTCTTTTTTCGAACAAAACCGGAAAGTGAGGTTAGCTGTGTATAACTGACACAATCCTTGAGGGTTTTACTACCGTGACAATAATGCCGTTGGAGTTTTTTTGCTTCGCTCTGGACAAGAATCATTGGGATATTCCTCTTGTCTTGATTGGTTCTTAACATTTATTAAAACTTTTCTTCTGATAGTTTTAACATCATCACTTCCATCATTAAATTACTCCTGTTCACTGTAGCGTGAGGTATGTCTATGGTTCAGCGCGTTAACTATAAAATGAAATAATCCCAAATTACTCACGTTGCCTAGTCAATACAATTTTTGAGCAACTAGATCTCAGCATGTTCAAAGTCTATTTTCTTAAAATATCTCCCATATTTTGATGACCTACGTATGTGATGCGGAAACAAACAAAATAGAATATTTTGTGTGTGTAAAAAATCTCCCGAGCTGCAAACTCATTAAGCGGCCAAACAACACGCGCTTTTAGGATTGGTGGAGGGGAGTGTTTTTAAAGAAGCGTGCTGTTCTGTCCGAAAAGAGCAAGTAATTGAAGCAGTCTTACCATTTTGTGAACCGTACCCTCTAAAATATGATGTCTTCTCAGCTAGAACATTTCGTGCGTTATCCATTTTTTTTAATCTGACGAATGTTACAACACATAATTTGAACGACTCACAGACGTGAGGGCGTTCAAGTCCACAGCCTCGAGAGCACTCAAGGCCACGGGGACGTAACCTCGCGACAGCAGCAGTTGTAGTGTGCAAAGTCTCCTTCGTGACACGTACATGCAACAAGGGGGAGTAAGAAGGAGGTAAGGGACAGTCAAGTGCAGTTGNTGCAAAGTCTCCTTCGTGACACGTACATGCAACAAGGGGGAGTAAGAAGGAGGTAAGGGACAGTCAAGTGCAGTTGGAAATTTAGTTCATCAAAGAAATAGTCAAGGCGCAGAACAGCCATGCTCACTATCTTACATTATAAACAGAAAGCTTCGAGAATTCCGGTGCAAGAACTTATAAAACCATGCTCTGCTCCAATATTGCAAAAACGAAATAAAGGAAGGTAAATAATACGGGGCTTAAAAAAATCAGTATTTCGCTATATCAGGGATGCATTCGTGGGTTTAACGTGAATACTTCCACGTTAGCGGGTAATATCTTCTTTGCGACGTGGTAAAGAAATGAAAGTAATGACATGTATAGCTACTTGGCTTGTATGGCTTAAATGAACCAGTTTAGAAGAAATATTTCGTTTGACACCAAAATCAGCGTAAGAGCAGGATGGAGTCACGAGATAATACCGCCCGGAACTTTCCCCCACGTCCGAAAATGCCGCCAGTCGCAGCGGACCCCCACCCACACCTCGCGCATGCGCGGACCTACTCATGTTCACGCTCGCATCGTAGTCGTATATCCGGTCGAATGAGACTACGTTTGTTTCAATCGTGATCCACGACATTATAGTATCGGAGTGGATCGCCCTGAAAACCTTACATCGGCATTACTGTCCCGGTACCCCCACGTGTCAGTCTGATTTTAAAAAAACATTTATTCACGACGAAAAAGTTTACAATAAGTCCAAGAGCAAATTTTTGCCATAAATCTTCCTACTCACGAAATTTCCCTGTCTCTAATTATTGTATGTATTAGGGGCAGCGGTGGCGCAGTGTCCAGGGCGCTCGCCTCCCACCACGGCGATCCGGGTTCGATCCTCGGCGGGTTCACTCCCGGATTTCGCATGTGGGAATCGTGCTGGCGGGCTTTCTCGGAGCACTCCCGTTTCCCCGCCCTTGCATTCCAGCGCCGCTCGATTCGAGGGTTTCATTTCTGTCATGCCCGGGGATGACGGTCACCTACGGGTCCCAGCTGGAAAGACCGTCACTCGGAGGGTGTCGCCTTGCACTGGGTGCACTCCCCACACATTATTATTATTATTATATTGTATGTATTTGGAAAATAATGAGATTTTATACGCATTTGCTTACTTCTTCCGCTTGTGAACCCCGGAGCCGGTAGGAAGGTTATTTCAAGATGGAAATGTTACGTCAAAAACAATACGTTTATCGGTGTTTGCCAAGCTGGGTAGCGCGGGACTGTAGAAAAACCGAAGTAAAATCAACACGCTCGTCTCGTATTTACAGTGACAAGGAATAATATTGCATGGTTTGGGATCCCGCAACGGGCTTGGAAAACAGACGGTCTCCTATACAAGCCAAACACTCCCACCGCATCTACTCGCCAAATTGTAACGGGTTCGCATTGCAAACATTACGCATTTTTTTATTCTACCATTAGCGCATATATTGTTGCGGATCCGAATAATATTTATTCGGCGATATTATTTCAGCTACCATTTTTTAAGTTCCCTGAGAAACTATCTAAAAAAAATTNCCGAATAATATTTATTCGGCGATATTATTTCAGCTACCATTTTTTAAGTTCCCTGAGAAACTATCTAAAAAAAATTGAATTTATTAAATTTCTTCAATTGTTGATATTTGTAATTAACTATTGATTTTAGTTGCAATAAACAAAAATAATACTTGAAATCTCAAGTAAATTTGATGTATTGATGACACATTTAATTGCTTTCGCATTTCCCAGAGTTGCTACTTGGTGACCATATAAGAGAACTTCTAAAAGTCTTCTTTATTTAAAAATACACTACACAGATATAAACATACATGATGTTTAGAAACAATACACATTGTTTCTTCTATATGTGAAAGTACTCACGGGGTATGTTAATGGCCTCCACTAATCAGTCTACAATTTTCTCNCCGAATAATATTTATTCGGCGATATTATTTCAGCTACCATTTTTTAAGTTCCCTGAGAAACTATCTAAAAAAAATTTAATTTATTAAATTTCTTCAATTGTTGATATTTGTAATTAACTATTGATTTTAGTTGCAATAAACAAAAATAATACTTGAAATCTTAAGTAAATTTGATGTATTGATGACACATTTAATTGCTTTCGCATTTCCCAGAGTTGCTACTTGGTGACCATATAAGAGAACTTCTAAAAGTCTTCTTTATTTAAAAATACACTACACAGATATAAACATACATGATGTTTAGAAACAATATACATTGTTTCTTCTATATGTGAAAGTACTCACGGGGTATGTTAATGGCCTCCACTAATCAGTCTACAATTTTCTCNCACATTGTTTCTTCTATATGTGAAAGTACTCACGGGGTATGTTAATGGCCTCCACTAATCAGTCTACAATTTTCTCGCTGAAGAAACCTTCACCTCTTATCAACTGATCTTACGGCACACTGATTCTTATCTTTAAAAGAGATATTTTAAAGGGAAGTGTCGTTTTCCCTAATAATTAGTTTTCCTTAGGAATACCATTGAACACAGCGTTTCAATCAACATATGTGAAACGAGACGAAAAAATTATTACACTCTTGAAAATCGGCAGAAGTGAAGAAATCTTGATACTAATATTACCACCATTCGTGGGATATTGGAAGTCGGCCCTGCTGCATTGTCGGCGACGTCGCAATTTGCGATAAGTTTTCACTACTTTCAAAAATATAATGAGATAAAATACAAGCAGCACTCGATCAAATAGCTGACGTGGCAATACTGATATCTGGAGTTTAAAGTCTTTGAATTTAAATATTCAAGAAATGTAGCACATCGTTATCGATTTATCGATATTATTAGCACGCATCAAAACAAGTGGATGTTAAGCTTTTAGTTCAAACGATTATGCAGAGACTTAAAACAACGTGTCTCTCTGAACAGAGTGGGTTCCGAACCACTTGGTTTAGGCGTAGACCTTATAAATTGTTGAGTAAAGCCAGAGATTGGGATCAAACCTACGACGATCCGGCCTCTACGGTACAGTGAGTGAGTGAGTGAGGGAAGAAATTTGGGCCGCTCTTAACATTGAGGTCTTGAGATTCGGTGAGGGTGAAGCGACGTGAGTATGGAGCAACTCCAGAATGAAAGGACGGGGGAAACGGGATATCCCCGAGAAAACCAGCTGACCAGCGGCATCGTTCGGCACGATTCCACATGCGAAAATCTGGGGGCGACCACGCCTGGAATCTAACCCGGTTAGCTTTGGTGGGAGGCGAGAAGTGTATCCACTACACCACCGCGGCCTTTTCTATGATATAGAGAGCGTGGCATATTCACGGGGACGGCCACATAGGAACTATGTTTTCTCGGAATAGGAAAGTTAACTGCGTTGGATACCTCAAATTTTTTTTGAATTTGTGCAAAATACGGTTTAAACCTGTAGACATTACTTGTAATGACAAATTCAATGAACCACTAATTTGTTTTGACAATTTTTTTATAATCGCACATCAAAATCACGATTTTATTGTTCATGGTGCAAGTAAATAAGAAAAGTCTGATATTTTAAAAATAATAATGATTGTCAACACACCAAATCGGCCTACTTTCCACTGAAATTGTTCATTCAAGTGATTGATATGAAGTTATCGAAATTTTAGAGAATACAGTAATGAGTTGAAAACTGATTCAGCACAAAGAGAGTTTCATCAAATTTGGG